>CAUYQG010127881.1:0-11262 GCA_963574415.1 Tarsius wallacei
CAAAATGTTAATGTCCATGACCCTCAAGTGTGAACGTAAACATGCTGCTTACTAAGATCAAAATTTGTCAGCTAAGAATTTTCCCAAATTGGTAAAGAGGTCTATTCACAGATTCAGAAGACAAACAAGGCAAATATAAAATAAAGCAGGTAATGTAATCACACTGAGGTGCTTTATTATGAAAACCAAAGACAACAAGCAACATATTAAAAGGGACTAGAAAAATTAGCCGGGCGTGGTAGCGTGTGCCCACAGCTCCAGCTACTTGGAAGGCTGAGGTGGAAGGATCGCCGGAGCCCAGCAGGTCGAGGCTGGAGTGAGACTCCAACTCAAAAAAAAAAAAAAATGTACCACTACCATGCAGAGCACCTGGCACATAATAAACATTCAACACATATTTGCTAAAAGAAGAAAGGTGATGTATCACCTATCAGTGAACTAACTGCCCCAGCAGCCACAGTCTATGGACAAAAGCCTTCAGGCACACCCTGAGGGGCTGCTCCACTACCCAGGACTAGAACACCCTAACTGGGAATGCTTATGGCAGGGGCTCTGACCACGAACAGAGGTAGATACATTCATATAATTATCACCTGCCAGGATATTTGACACCTTGGGCTGCAGAGGCAGGAGCCTGTGGCTGAATACTGACCTCCTCAGCATTCTCCAAGTCATCTAGCCCTTCATCCTCCTCCACATCATCGAAGTCATCACCATCAAAACTGTATAAGAAGAGATCAGTTAGTTAGAACATCACTTACTAGAATCAAAGAGGGCACAGATCTGTCTCACCCACTATGTAGGAAACACTCAATAAATATCTACTAAATGATAATCTTGTTCCATTTTATTTCTTCAATCTTTCCCCACCTGCCTCCAGAGTTTGCTAGATCTCATTCATTATCACTGTTTCCTTCCCTACTGGATAACTCCCATCAGCATTTAAACATGTCATTTTTCCCATCTTAAAAAAAAACTTGGCCAGATGCGGTGGCTCACGCCTATAATCTCAGTACTTTGGGAGGCTGAGATGCGAGGACTGCCTGAGCCCGCAGGTTCAAGACCAGCCTGGGCAACTTGGAGAGACCTCATCTCTACAATAAATCAAAACATTAGCTGGGCACGGTGGCATGTGCCTGTAGTTCCAGCCACTTGGAAGGCTGAGGCAGAAGGATCGCCTGAGCCCAGCAGGTCGAGACTGTGGTGGCTGGGAGCATGTTACTGCCCTCCAGCCTGGTGGACAGAGTGAGACTCCAACTCAAAAAAAAAAAAAAAACTTACTTCTCTTCCCCCTGCCCCTGTCCTAATCCACTGTGGCCTTTGGAGCAAAAATTTGTGAAAGAACTATCCACCCTCACTAACTCCAACACCTCTCTTCACATTCTGTCATAATCTCACTCCAATGAGCTGGGTGTGGTGACTCACACCTGTAATCTCAGCACTTTGGGAGGCCGAGGTAGGAGGATTGCTTGAGCCCAGGAATTCAAGACCAGCCTGGGCAACACAGTGAGAAATTTTCTCTCTAAAAAAAAAAAAAAAATCAAAAAATTAGCTGGGTGTGGTAGCCCACACCTGTAGTCCCAGGGAGCCCACCTGCTGCTCTCTGTGGGAGGAAGGCACCCAGACTTGGCAGGCTGTGACAGAAGAATCGCCTGAGCCCAGGAGGTCAAGGCTGCAGTGATCCATGATTGTGACACTGTACTCCAGCCTGGGCAACAGAGTAAAGACTTAACTTAAAAAAAAAAAAAAAAATCCACTCTTTTAAATTAATGATCTCCATGTTGTTAAGTCCAAGGGACAATTCTCATTCTCATTTAGCTTGACCTGGAGTTGACACTAGGCCCCTTCCTCCTGTTCTACATACTCCCTTGACTGACTCTCCTGGTGTTCCCCCAACTCACTGGCTGCTCCTTCTCAGCGTCTGCTGCCTCTCCTCTTTTCCCCCCAAGCACTCAATGATGGATGCTCTAACAGTCACCACATCTCTCGTCTTCTCTGCTGACACTCATTTCTCTGGTGATCCCGCCTGTTTCTTAGGTTAATATACTTATGCTGATGACTTCCAGCCACATTTCTTCTTCAGTTTAGATCTTTTCGGCTCTACCTTTAAAGTCTACCCAGATTTCAGAACCACGTCTCACCATATCTGCTACCATCACTCTAGAACAAGCCGCTGGCTTCTCCCACCTAAATGACCCTTCCAGACTTCTACCACCCCACCTTCCTGTGGAGTACTTCTTGAAGTCCGCACGGTCCGCGTCATCTACTTGCTTGTGGGCCTGTCCCCGCTTTTCTAGAAAGAGAGCATCTGGAGACCAGGGTCTATACCTGATCCACCCAGTGTTCCCACTGCCCGACACGGAGCCTAGCTCGGCGGGAAGTGTGCTGGAAGACACCTTTTTCGCGGATCCCCTCTGAACCCTCCAGCCTGGGATTCTCTGTGCTCAGCTTGTGGCCGGGCTGTGCTCCTGGTTCCCCGCCCTCCTCCAGCTCCGCAGACCCCCTCGGGCCGCTAATCCTCTCAGACACTGCTCCTCGACGCCAAGCTCCTCGGCTGCCCTTTCCAAGGCTCCTGCAAAGGCCATTCCACTCCCGCACTCACTTGTCCTCGTTGTCTGACATGGCACCCTCGGCCGCAGCGACCCTGCTTTGCGCCCCAGGCGCGCGGGTGGACGGGCAAAGAGCGCGACTGCGCCTCGCGCGGCGCCACGCGTTTCCTGCGCCTGCGCCGTGACCCAGGAGGAAATCACTTCCGGGAGGCATGCCGGAGTGGCGAAAATGCGCATGCGCCGTTGCTATGGTAGCCTGAGCCGCTAGCTGCCCGCGGCGGCAGCCCAGATCGCTTCGGTAGAGCTGTGTTCACTATCTGTCACTGTCTGTGGGGGAGGGGAGCGTCCAGAGGGGCTCTTACTTTAGGGTGAGGTTTCAATTTTGGCATATCGCCCAATGGGTACCATTGAGACCTCGGCTATCTTAGTGCTCTTTCTCTCTAGGAGATTTTCCCTGTTACAGATTACGGATTCTGTGCGTATCTAACTGCGTGTGTGTCGGGATGGAAGGATCGGACGCTGTCGCAATATAGACTGGTGGCGTCACGACTTTCTGAGGCTCGATCCCCGCTTCCAAACTTCGCGGGGGATGTTGGGTGTGAGGGAGCAGAGATTGGGGCTGGGAAACAAGGGGTGTGTCATTGCATCTTTCCCTTCTCAGCCTCCCCGCCCCCCCTCCGTGGCTTCTCAGGAGAGAATGGAGGCAGTGACCAAAGGAACGGGGTTCTGGCGCTGTCCCAAGCCGACCACTTACACTCCAGGAACCTGCGAGCTGCTCAGAGGTCAGTGCCTTAAAGACGCGAGAAGAGCCATGACAATAGTTACCCTCTGTAACTCAGTTCTCCTCTACATGACCCGTGGTTTAGCAATTGCTATTTTCCTTTACAGACAAGGAGTCTGGAGTTCAGAAAGGTCAAGGTGCTACAGCTTGCAAGGGGCCAAAAGTCAAAGAACTAAGAATTTTAGAGTGGTTAACGCCCATGCATCCTTTAGATCAGGCTTCCAATTTTCCCAGGGTAACCTTGTCTCCTTCCCACCACTGCTACCACAGTAGGACCGACTGTTGTGTGCCCACACACTACAAAATACATTTCCTTCACTGGGCTTAGCACAGCCTGTAGTCAGATATTTACTTTAGTGTCCCACGTATCCCTCTAGATTCCATCAGGCAAGTCCTGTCTGTTTTGGCTCACAATTGTAGCTCCAGTCCCTGGCACTTGAGTGAACAAAGATTCATTCATTAATTTACTCAACAAGCCGGGCTCGGTGGCTCAGCCTGTAATCTCGCGCTTTGGGAGGCTGAGGTGAGTGAATTGCCTGAGCCCGCAACTTGGCGAGAACTCATCTCCACAGTAAATTTAAAAAATCAGCCGGGCATGGTAGCGCGTGCCTGTAATTCCGGCTACTCAAAAGGCTGAGGCGGAAGGATCGCCCGAGCTCAACAGGTAGAGGCTGCGGTGGCCGGGAGCGGCCACTGCACTCCAGTCTGGGCGACAGAGTGAGACTCCGACTCAAAATAAAATAAAATAAAATAAATTAGCCGGGCATGGTAGCGCGCGCCTGTAGTTCCAGCTACTTGGAAAGCTGAGGCAGAAGGATCGCTGGAGCCCAGCAGGTCAAGGCTGCGGTGGCCAGGAGCGGCCACTACACTCCAGTCTGGGCGACAGAGTGAGACTCCAACTCAAAAAAAAGAAAAAAATTTACTCAATAAAAAAAAAATTTTAAACCTACTGTGTGCTTTAGACATGTTTTAGGTACTGGGAATATAGCAGCACAAAAAAGAAAACAGGAAAAAAGCAAAACTTATTGCTGTCATTGAACTAATACAGAAAGGTAACAAATAATAAGTAAAACATACAGAAACCAGGTGGTTTGAGGTACTATAGAAAAAACTGAAGCAGTAAAGGTAGAGAGAGTGTACTCAGTACAGAATAGGGATAGGGGTAATACAGTTTTAATTTCAATAGGGTGAGATAAAGGCATCTCCTGCAGCCCAGGAGGTCTTACAAAATGCTTTACCTTGCAGTGATGATGAAGGAATCCAAACTGACTAACTTCCAGCAGCGGCACATTATGGACACCATGAAAAGTAAGGAGCAGTCCACAGAGGCTTCCTGGGCAGAGGAATTTGAGCTTTTTTTTTTTTTTTTTTTTAAATAGAGATGACTCTTGCTATGTCTCCAATTCCTAGCCTCAGGCAATCCCCCTGCCTCGGCCTCCTGGGTTTGCAGGTGTGAGCTACCTGACCTGTCTTTGTCTTTTAAGATGAGGTCCTCTCCTCAACATGAAGGAGCATTAAAAATGTGGTCCCCCGCCCAGCACAGTGGCTCATACATGTAATCTCAGTGGGATGAACAATAGCTAGCAATAAACAGAATTATAACAATAAAAGTTACATACGGCTGGGCACAATGGGTCATGCCTTTACTCCCAGCACTTTGGGAGGCCAAGGCGAGAGGATTGTTTGAGCCCAGAAGTTTGGGCATGGTGGCACACTTCTGTAGTCTCAGCTACTTGGGAGGCTGAGGCAAAAGGACTGCCTGAGCCCAACCGGTTAAGGCTGCAGTGGCTGTGAGCATGCCATTGCACTCCAGTCTAGTCAACAGAGTTAAACTTCAACTCAAAAAAAAAAAAAAAGGAGTAGAGCTAGGGAGTGGAAGGGGTGGGAGGGACATTCTAGAAAGCACAACAACTCTTCAGGAAAGAGAGACGGAGGTGTGGTGTGGCCCTGGGTAGAGCTCCATCCTTCCAGTTCCTTAGGACAGACACCTTGGAGTCATCCCTGACGCCCCTCCTTTCAGAGCCCACATCCAATCCGCCAGCAATTCGGTCTGCTGGACCTCCAAGCCGTATCCTGACCCTGACACCTTTCCCCACCATCACTCCACATTACTTGGGTGGCCTCACTGCTGGTCTCCCCGCCCTTGCCCTTGGCCCTGTACACTGGATTTTCAACAGCAGCCAAATGGTACATCTTCTGCTCAAAACCCTTAGATGGCTTCCCACCTCACTCAAAGTAAAAGCTAGTCTCTCCAGGGGCCTCCATGACCTCTGACCTCTAACTCCTACTTCTTCACTCCATTCCTGCCACCCTATCTTCCTAGTTGTTCCTCGGACACTTTGGGCACACTCCCACCTCAGCACCTTTGCTCTAGCTGTTCCCTTGTTTGGAATGCTTTTCCCCAAAATGCCTGCAAAGTTGGCCTCCTCCCCATCAGGCCTCCCCAGGTCTTTTCTCATAGGTTGACCCCTTCTTGAGGCCTTCCTGGCTACCCTATTAAAACTGTAAATCCCGCTGCGACACACCCCATGCTCCAGCCATCTAAGAGGCCAGGCACAGTGGCTCACACCTATAATCCCAGCACTTTGGTAGGCTGAGGCAGATGGATCACTTGAGGCAAGGAGTTGGAAACCAGCCTGGGTGACATTAGTGAGACCCCGTCTCTAAAATTAAAAAAAAAAAAGCTGAGCGTGGTGGTACACATCTGCAGTCCCAGCTACTCAGGAGGCTGAGGTGGGAGGGAGGATTGCTTGAGACCAGGAATTTGAGGCTGAGGTGAGCTGTGATCATACTGTACCGCAGCCTGGGTGACAGTGAGACCCCATCTCTAAAGAAAAAAATAAAGATACTATACAGTGTATGTTACATGTTTTATCCTCACCCATACCCTTCCCCCGGCCCCAGGAGGGCAGAACTTTGTCTTACTTCCCACTTTCCTCCAGTGCCCATTGCCTGGCACAGAGCAGATCCTTGATACACATTTGCTGAATGGATAAAGAAGAGGTATAGACAAGTAGGTAAGGGTAGACAGGCACAGATTGAAACAGTGGCTGAAGCCGGGCTCGGTGGCTTAGCCTGTAATCCCGTGCTCCGGGAGGCTGAGGTGAGTGGATTGCCTGAGCCCGCGGGTTCGAGACCCGCCTGGACAACTTGGCAAGACCTCATCTCTACAATAAATAAATAAATAAATAAATAAATTAGCCAGGCATGGTGGCACCTGCCTGTAGTTCCAGCTACTTGGAAGGCTGAGGTAGAAAGATCGCCTGAGCCCAGTAGGTCGAAGCTGCGGTGGCTGTCAGCATGATACTGCACTCCAGCCTGGGCAACAGAGTGAGACTCCAACTCAAAAAAAAAAATGCAATCCCTAACTGGGCATCAGTGCCAACACGCGGGCACTAGTCTTTATTATGCGGATGAACGTGCCACATTCATCCACAGCTGATCACAAGCTTTCTTGGAAAACATAAATAACTAAAATTGCCTTCCCTCAAAAGTATGTCAGTCTTCTCCAGGGCAAACTGCCTTCTTTGATACTTTTCAGCTAATCAACTTGTCCAAAGGCCAAAAAGTAAAGACAATCTCTGATCCCCACATAGTCAGCAATTTTTACTTTCAAAAACCTTTCCTTGCCTTTGTTCAGTGACATTTGATTTATAGATGATTGATCTCCCTAGTGTACAAGTAAGTTTCAGCTGCGCTTTTAACTAACCTCATTCATCTGAATTATTCTTTGACAATTATTTTGGGAGGTCCCACCGACATCTGCTCATTGGGATATGCTCATAGAACATACAAGACCTTGCAATTTGTCAGAACACTTCATCTGAACCTCGTAAGACATGGCTCATCTTGACTTGGCCTCTTTGGTGACTGTCAATCTGTACCAATTAAGCAATTTTTTTTTTAATCGGAGCTTGGAGTCTCAGTCTGTCACCCAGCCTGGAGTGCAGTGGCACGATCATGGCTCACCCCACTTCAGCCTCCCAAGTAGCTGGGACTACAGGTGTGCACCGCCACGCCTGGCTATTATTTTTTTGTAGAGATAGCATCTTGCTATGTTGCCCAGGCTGGTCTTGAACTCCCGGGCTCAAGCAATACTCCTGCCTCGGACTCCTAAAGTGCTGAGATTACAGGCATGAGCCAATATGCCTGGCTCAACTAAGCTTCTTGGCTTGTGAGCACTGATGATACTTCTTGGCCAAATCTGGTCCTGTTGTGTTCGTGGCCATTTTGTGCGGGGTCAGGGAAGCTACCAGACGTGTCAAATAGCAACAATCTCTGGGGAATATGGCTTTTAGGGATGTGCCAAAGCCATTCTCCCTCTAGATGCTGATAGGCTACTAGTTTTCACAGATGCTGTGATTCTGAGACTTGGCTTTCCAGACTCCTGCAGCATTCCAGAGAGAGGGCATGGGAATAAGGCAAATTAATGTGCCACAAAAGTCATTATTTTTGTTGTTTTTTTTTTTCCAAGATTCACCTGGTTTTCTTGAATAAATGCTCCTTGGATTATTACAAGCCTTTGATTAATTTCCAGAATTCTGATAAAGTTAATTTTCGCCAGGCATGGTGGCTCGTGCCTGTAATCCCAGCACTTTGGGAGGCAGAGGCAAAAGGGTTGCCTGAGCCCAGGAGTTCAAGATCAGCCTGGGCAACTTGGCGAGACCTCGTCTCTACAATAAATAAATAAATAAGCCAGGCATGGTGGCATACGACTGTAGTCTCGGTCACTCGGGAAGCTGACGTGGAAGGATTGTTTGAGCCCAGGAGGTTGAGGCTATGGTGAGCCATGATTGTGCCACTGCACTCCAGCCTGGGCAACTTGGTAAGACCTTGTCTCCACATTCAAGAAGAAAATTAGCCAGGCATTGAAGGATCACCTGAGCCCAGGAGGTCGAGGCTGTAGTGAGCCATGACCGTGCCACTGCACTCCAGCCTGGGCAACAGAGTGAGACTCTGACTCAAAAAAAAGATAATTTCATCTTTTTATCTTTTTTTTTTTTCTTTGGCCTGTATTCTCACTGCTTTCAGGAAAGAGTAGATTTTTGAAGATACTTCCTCCATCATTCCAGAAGTGCTTTGACAACAAGGTTTAAATAAATCCTAAACTTGAACCCTTAATTTGACTAAGTCTTTCTGAACAAGTGCAACAGAAAGCGGCACAAATCAAAACAGCAAAAATTGTTACCAACTGCTCCCAAGTTCTCATATCTTGCCTGAGGAGATTTCCATTATGCGCAGAAGAAGACATGTTTCTAAACAAATAGTCATATTTTATTAAAAAGACACAACTCTGGCTTCCTTCCCCTGTGGAAAAACCCCTGTTTTAACGCCTGCTAAGACCCTTCCCAACATGCACCTGCCCTCACTCACAACGGAGGCACAAAGTCCACTGCGGCGTGCCCACCGACAGGTGTGCAAACATTGATAGGAAAGTGTTTACATCCAAGTTCAAGTCCAAGGAATCTGTGGGAAATAAAACCTGAGGTGGGAGAGCGATATGCCCATTTGGAGGAGAGAGTCTGTTTATCTGTCCATTCTTGAGAGTCTGTTTACCTTGTCCATTCTCCATTTTGTTTCCTATTTTAAATAGTTTTGTTTTTATTTAGTTATTTAGTTTTATTTAGTTATTAAAGCGATAGATACGCAAACAGAATTTCCACAATTGATTAGGAGTATGAAGTTTGATGTAAAAAATAATCATACCCCCAACCCCATCACCAATTTTTTTACTCTGCAGGGGTCATTATTTTTAACTCTTTTATTTTTTAGTAAAACTTTGTAGAGATGGGGTCCTGCTATGTTGCCCAGGTAGGTCTTGAACTCTTGGCCTCAAGGGATCCCTTTGCCTTGGCCTCCCAGAGTGCTGAAATTACAGGCAAGAACCACCCTGCCTGGCGTACTCTTTTTTTGTTTTTTGAGTTGGAGTCTTACTCTGTCGCCCAGGCTGGAGTGCAGTGGCACACTTACAGCTACTGCAGCCTCGAATTGCTGGGCTCAGGCGATCCTTCTGCCTCAGTTTGCCAAGTAGCCGGGACTACAGGTGTGCGCCACCACACTTGGCTAATTTTTGGATTTATCGCAGAGATGAGGTCTCGCCAAGTGGCCCAGGCTGTTCTTGAACCTGTGGGCTCAGGCAGTCCCCTTACCTTGGCTTCCCCAAGTGCTGGGATTACAGGCTTGAGCCACCACGCCTGGTCCCCAGCATACTTTTAATTCTTTTTTCTTTTCTTTTTTTTTTTTTTTTTTTTGAGTCAGAGTCTCACTCTGTCACCCAGACTGGAGTGCAGTGGCACACTCACGATCATTGCAGCCTCGACCTGCTGGGCTCAGGTGATCCTTCTGCCTCAGTCTTCCAAGTAGCTGGAACCACAGGCGTGCGCCACCACACCAGGCTAATTTTATGATTTCTTGTCGAAACAAGGTCTCACCATGTTGCTCAGGCTGGTTTCCAATCCCTGAACTCAGGCAATATTCTCCCCTCCACCTCTCAAAGTACTGGGATGACAGGCATGAGCCACCGCACCCGGCTACGTTTAATTCTTTTAACGGAGTTTTTATTCTTCTCCGTGTCTTTATATAACATAAATTACTTGGCTATTTCTTGCTTTTTAAACATCCTGCTATGGAGTATGAAGTGTTAGCCTTTCTCCTTCACACCCCTGGGTCCATATCTTCCTAATAAAACAATATTGTAATTGTGGTTAGAAAAATATCCAGCTTTACATTATTAGGACCATGCAAATACCGTTGACAGATAGCTATGTAACATGAGGGGGGACCCAAAAAAACGCAGAATTTTTTTTTGAAGGGTGAACCCCTTGTAGTGCAGTCTTCCCTAACAGGTAAGTGTTCTAGGAACCCATCCATGTACCAGCTAGTGTTGTTGTGAGAGGCTGTGTTCGGTTTCAGTTCATTTTTCTTGGAGATTCTTTCAACGCGTTTGCCCATTTTATGATGGGTGATTTACAAGCACACCTGTCCACACTGCACTAAGTGTTCAGCAGTTTTTGACCAAAGATGGCATGACCCACATGCCCCACCCTCCCTATTCACTCCATCTCACCCTGAGCGATTTTTTTGTTTGTTTGTTTGTTTGTTTGTTTCCTCATATGAAAAAAATCCTCAAAGAGGAATATTTTGCCGATGTGGAACAGGTGAAACAAAACAACGGCAGAAGTCCTAAAAGGCATCACGATGGAAAAGTTCAAAAACCATTTTGAGCAGTGGAAAAAGTGTCTCAATGGGTGTATTGCATCAGACAGAGAGTACTTTGAAGGTGACTGAAGTTTATAACATGTAAGAATACACAATTTTTTATAAATAAATTTTGGGGTTTTGGGGTCCCCCTGCTTATATGTGGATACTTTCCTTTCTGATACAACTCTGCGTTTTCTCTGGAGCTAATAATGATCTTCTTTAATATCCTGAATTTTCTTTATTCTTACCCTGATTTATCCCCAAACTCTCCCCAGTTTGTGTAAATCTCCTCTCAACATTTTTCTTTTTCTTTCTGTCTTCCTTCCTTTTTTTTCTTCCTTCCTCTGTCTCTCTTCAAAGAAATCTCATCAAGAGTCTCCTGACACATTTGAAAGCAAACTGGGTGGTCTCTGGACTGGCTGCACAGTTACCATCTTGGGAACTCTTTCTATCACTAGCCTAGGATTCTCTTATCTTTCTCCTGGGTTGAAACCTCATCTTTTCTCTTTGGTGGCTTGCTCTTGTTTTGGTAGTGTGTATCTTTCTGTAGTTTTGTGACTAGGGTGCATAGACGGTATCATTTTTTGAGGCCTAGAAATGTCTTGATTCTGCCCCACTGCTTGGTCGATAGTTGGGCTAGGTATGAAATTCTAAATTGGTTGTTCACTTCCTCTGCAGTTCTTTTTTTTTTTTTAATTAGACTCTCATTCTGTCACCCAGACTGGACTGCAG
>CAUYQG010127883.1:0-15641 GCA_963574415.1 Tarsius wallacei
AAGAACATAGATTGCTTTACCAAAATGACACCTGTACGCATGTTTATTGGAGCACTACTCACAATGGCAAAAACATGGAGCCAACCCAAATGCCCATCAAAAGTGAACTGGTTAATCATACTTTTTGAACAAATATGTTTAAGGTGATATCAGCTTTCCTCTATTGCACTCGAATTATGTAAAGCTATTGAAGATACATCTTTATCCAGGCTCACTTAATAATGGGGATTTTTTTTTATTTTTGAATTTTTTTTTACTAAGGATTCACATTCATATTAAGTGCATATAATCTAAGTTCGTCAACGTGCTCTTCCCATCTCAAAGAACAGAAACAGACTTTAACTGTGTTTCTTCAATATCTGAGTATATGGCACATTCCTCTGAGATGTGTATTCTCTCTGTCTAAACAGTATTGCAAAGGACAAATTTTTCCACTTTGAGCTATATTTCAATAAATAAAGGGCATGATTATGGTGTCTTTGCTCAATGACTAATCTGTCTCTAGTTTTATTTCAGGATTCTTTGGGTGCTATGAAGTATGGCTGTGAAGTACTTTGCCCTCTCATATATAGTGTTTTGAAATTTCAGCGTTATTCTCACAATAAATAAAGCTAATCACTTATACCACATTCTCTTAAAATTGTAAGAACTATTGATTTTATATATATATATATATATTTATATATATATATAATACATTAAAACCCTTACCTTCATAGTCCTGTATATCTACCTCTCAAATTTATCAGAATCATTTTTTATGAACTACATGATTACAGATAATGTATCACCTCAGAATTTTTGGCATTCTTGGGGGGTTCCAAATAGCGATATTATAGACCAGGGTGACTTTTCCATGTGGATTTATCAGGCTTCTGTCCATCTGTAAAGAAAAAGAGAGTGACTTTGCTATTCTAATTTGGTATATCCAGATCATGACTGATCTCCACAATTAGATATTCAAAATACTTAACAATTTACATCTGTCTGAGCTCTATTTTCTTATGTGAAGTCTTTCTTTGTGTGTGCATTTTTAAGAAAGGGTTGTATTTTTAATTTAATCATCATTATCCTATTTATGATAAGGAGGTACTAGGATGTGCTGATTACTTACAAATTATACTAGTCAATCCTACTAATAATCCATAAACCAGCACTATTTATTCTTCCATGAGTGTGAGAAAAGTACACTGAGTTACACGTAATTAGGAGAAGTGGTAATGCACAAAGGTCTGATTCACATCAAGGATCATTACTCCCTGGTTTTACTTTGCTGTGAATTAAATGCACTAATAGTAAAAATATAGGCATTCTTAAATTTTGAGAATCATCAATTCTTCAGTGAGCCAGGTCACTGATGCATATTACACATAACATAACTTCTATCTGTTTTATTGTTGTTTTAGTATATATGGCCTAGAGGAAACATCATTAATAACACACTGTGTGTGTCAAAAGTGCCTCATGAAACATTTAACAAGATAGAATATTTTCTAGTTGTATTCTCACAGTACAATTAAAAGAATTTAAGTCAAAGCAATGTCTGGGAGACATTATTTCCAAATAACACATCTGACAAGAGACTGCATATATTCAGAATATAAAAAAACTCTCAAAATTCAATAATAATATAACCTAATTAAAAAAAAGCCAGACACTTATTCCCAGAAGGTATACTGATAAATAAGAAGAACATGAAAATATGCTCAGCATCAGCAAGAAAATACAAAACCACAGTGAGATACCACTACACATCTATTAGAATGTCTAAAGCTATAGAAGTGGCATAATTGTTTTTGGAAATCAGATTGGCCGTTTCTTAAAATCATTAAACATACACCAACCATATGACCCTGCCAACTCATCCAAAATATTTACCTAAAAGAAATAAAAACATATATTTATGTAAAGATTTGTACATAAATGTTCACATTAGTTTTATTTGTAATAGCACCAAACTAACATCAGCAAAACTTATCAATACATTGGAATATTACTCGATAATAAAAGAAAAATGAAATATTGATATACCCAACAACATGGATAAGGCCCAAACTAATAAGGCAGAGTGAATAATGTCAGACAAAAATAATAGTACATGCTCTGTGATCCCATTAATATATAATTTAAGAAATCCCAAACTAATCTATTGTGACAAAGAAGAGATTAGTGAACATCTGGAATGGCAAGAGCAGAGAGGAAGAGAAAAAGATGTAAAAGGAACATGAGGAAACTTTTGGGGGTGGTGGAAATGTCCTTTGATTGTGATGATAGTATGGTGTATACATATGATAAACTCATCAAATTGTACACTTTACATGTGAATTAGAATTCAACAAAGCTGTTTTAAAAGTAATCATTGTGGATGCTCTCTAAAGGGTTAGTGACATGAGCAAAAATTCCTAAAGGACGTTCTTGAATACCAAATTCTAATTGAGGGACAGCCAAATATTGCATCTAGTAAGAAATTTTTAAAAATATATACAAAATAAAATAAAAAAAAATTTATTTGCCATTTTTTAATAGAAATATTATTTTTCCTGGAGTATGTATGATTTTACTTTCTTTTCCTATAGTTCATTGTTTCACTGAAGGAAGAGCTAAGACAGTGAAACACAGACAAGAAAAGGCCAGCCTTCTATTCCTGTATATGAAATGCACCACTTTTTAATAACATTGTATGATAAGCATTCTAAATATTTTAATGAAACTTCTATTAATTTCTAAAAATTAAATTATTATTAGTTATGTTTAATAGAGGACATTTTATAATTTTATATTATCTAATTTAATTTAAATTATACAGTATTGTTCTTTTAAACTAGATTTACATTTTTTATTATCTTTATAATATTTTCTTTTATATTGTTAAAATGATATTGACAAGAGAATGATCATAATTGACTTTTGAATGGATTTGCATACATATCAGGTAATTGAGGATGAGAAAGAAATGTAGTTAGAATTTCAATTTATTAACTTCACTTTGACAGTGTATCTATAACAAAGTTTTTTTTTATAAATCTATATACAATAAGAACTATAGACATGTATGTTTCTTAAAAAGGATGTCCTCATCATAGAAATTTTTATGTGCTTGATTAATAATTACAAAGATATGCTGATGTAATGTGCTCCAAAAATATCCTAGTGAAATTAAAATATACAGACTTTTTAACTTATCAATTGTAGATGTATCAGTAGAATTGGATTCAGTTCGGTAATGCAAAGGAAGTGGTGTCCTAACTGACTTTCTTACTCTCTCTGTTTTTCTGATTTCTCTCAGTCAGGTACAAAGACAGATATGCTCTTGGCTAAGTTCTACCCCATTCTTTGTTCTTATGTAGTCCCTCATGGGAATTTTGCTAGTTCTTTAACATTCCAAGCTAATAATAAGTACAATAGAAAGAACTTCTATAATTTTTAAAAGAGCAATCTTTTAAAAGAACTTCATTCAGGATTATATATTTGTGTACACACAGAATTCATAGTTTTCAATACACAGATATAACAAAAGCCTGTTTATTGCCCCTCAATCTCTTTTTCCAAAGTACTTAGAACAGAGAGAAAGGAAAACTGGAAGAAATAATAGCTAGTTCATTCTTAAGGCAGCTAGGGTATTGCTGGAAATAATTGCAAAATTATTTTATATCATTTATTGCACAGAGCCCTAAAAACAGGAATCTGATATTTCAATTAAGTCAGTTATTTAGTGAGAAAATCCAAAAATTATCTTAGTTCTATAAGTTTATAAATCAACTTAAATAAGTTTTGTCATGGATGGTGGAAACCTACCCTAATTTTTTAAAAAAATCGAGGGGATACTTTCCCATTAAAAAACTGTAAATGAGCCGGGCTCGGTGGCTCAGCCTGTAATCCTGCGCCTTGGGAGGCTGAGGTGAGTGGATTGACTGAGCCCGCGGGTTCGAGACCTGCCTGGGCAACTTGGCGAGACCTCATCTCTACAATAAATCAAAAAATTAGCCAGGGGTGGTAGCGCGCGCCTGTAGTTCCAGCTACTTGGAAGGCTGAGATGGAAGGATCTCCGGAGCCCAGCAGGTTGAGGCTGCAGTGGCCGGGAGCGGCCACTGCACTCCAGTCTCGGAGACAGAGTGAGACTCCAACTCCAAAAAAAAAATAAAAAATCTGTAAATGAATAGTCTTATTTATATATATATTTTTACCTTATTGGTATTCAAGTGAATTTCACTACACTTTTGGTATAATGTCTTGTCTCTATATTTGCAGTGTATAAAAACTAGAGAATGTGAATCATTGAACTATAAGGAGGAGAGATGAGGGAGGAGAAGAGAGAGAGAGAGAGAGAGAGAGAGAGAGAGAGAGAGAAATTGTGTGGGTACATGTATTTGTTTTATTTTTGGGTATATTTACGTGAAGTTATCTCTCTTATATCTCCTACACTGTGAAAAATTTATAAGTATGACCTTTCTTTTTACTATTTAATAAGGAAACCATAAATGCATGCAGCTTCAACAGCCAGGGAGAAAAAAATGAATTCACATTTTATTTAACACCAAAACTATCCTGTCCTTGAGATCTTATTCTTTCTATACATAGGAGTTTCGTCTTCATTGGAGTTGTACTTTCAGTGCTTTTCTGATAAGCTGCTGTTGTCAAGCTTTAGGATGCATGGAATAATGAGAAACACATTCCACCACCAGAAATAACCCTATGTCTGTCTTTCAGCAACACAAATATAAACATATCGGTGCCCAGATGAATGTGCAATTATGTTTAAATTGTGCTCTTTAAATATTGATTACTATATTTACAACTGGTTCTATACCATTATGCTGTAACTGGATTTTTAAAATATTATTTCTTTAGTTACTTTCTTCATTTATTTTCTCTCTACTGCGTTCTGTTTTCATCCTGTCAATCTGCTTGTGACCAAAACTGGAAAAAATCTGAATATTCTAAATGCTTGCCTTATTCTCAGTACAGTAGTGACAACATTGATTCTTCCAATCCATGAGCATGGGATGTTTTTCCATTTGTGTCATTCTTGAGTAGTTATTCTTTGAGTTTCATTTTGTAATTCTTGTTGTATGTGGTTTTCACTTATCTGGTTACATGTATGCTGAGATATTTCTTTTTGTGTGTGTGGTTATTGTGAATAGGATTGTACTTTTAATTTGGTTTTCTGCATGTTTGTTGTTGGTGCATAAGAATGTGACTGGGACCATTATTTTTAATGCACTCATCTGCTGGAAGCATCAGCAGAAAGGAAAGGGTTGTTCTTTTTTGTTCCTATTTTTCCTGTGGAAGTTTGACAGGTAAGTGATCCTAGCCATCTCTGAAGTTGGTCAGAGGGCCAGCTGAAGTCCCTGCCTTTCTGGATGCTCTGAAGTTTTCAGCAAACCTGATATACAATGATCGACTTGTTTTTGCAGCAGAGGCTTGTTTTTTTAGAAGAACTTGAGAATTTCGTGTTTTTTAAAATGAAAGCAGAGATCCTGCTGAAAACAGGACAGTGAGCAGAAAAACACCAAGCTGTGGGCTTGGAGGGATGCTTGTTCTCTCTTCGGCTTTCTTGCCCTGAATTAATTTCCAGACTGGATGTCATTTGCCACCCTCTGTGGGAGTTTCCCCACTTCGTTAATAAGCCTTTTGCCAAGTGTTAATTTTGGATTAAGGGTGAGATGATTAAGCTTTTTCAGAAGGTAGCGTGGTGTAAAACCACCCCTGGCAGATCTGCAGCAGGACCCTATAATTAAATATGTTAATAATTTCTGTATCAAAACACATGAGTATTCACACTAAATGGTACAAAGTCTGCATATTTTTACATCCGCCTGGGTCAGCCACAGGAGATAGGAGAGAATGTTGGTTTTCAGAGCTCTTTGGATTAGAGTTCAGATGAAGGACTAGGGTTTTGTGGCACCATTTTTAGTTTTGTTTGTTTTTTTTTGTTTGCTAGTAAAAAATTCAAAAGCATTCTGAGAAACAAGGGACCTTGACCAATTATTTATTATTATTATTATTATTATTGCTGTTATTGTTATTATTTATTTAGGGCTACAGAATTTTGGAGCTGGTCTCACTATAATAAGACTTACTGACTATCAGATCTTTTTAAAGTGGCTCTTCTCGTTTAATTCCTTGATTTATGTCCAAGAGGCAAATGTTATTATTATCCACATTTTACGGGTGATGAAATGAAGGCTTAGATATAGGTTAAGTAACTTGCCCGCATCCCACCAACTAAGTGGTGAAGCAGGAATTGAACTTCGGGAGTTGGAAAGCATACCCGGCTCTTAGCCTCTTACACTGCTGAAGAGATCATCTAATACCATTTTATTGCCTTACATGTGGGGACATTGTAATTTAGGGATGTTAAATGGCATCCTGTGTCACACAACTAGCCCGGTTTAGGTTTTTATTTGATCCTTCAACATTTCTTGTTTCTTTCACTGTCATCTTGTAACTAACATGACTAAGATGTAACTGAGTTGGTCTACTACTTGTAGAGTGGGGGAACAAGGTAAGATTAACTCTTTTTTGAACATTTAGGAGGTAGATTGTTATGTATACATCTGAGTTAACATAACAGAGGTGGCCCATTGAGCAGACTTGTGATGTAGAGAGGGAGAACCAGACCACTGGCCCAGGGAACATCATTCTAGGAATCAGACATGACTTCTCTATCGCGCAACCCACCCTGGGAGAGAACACTTAGATATGTGGCAGATCTGGTGTTCTGGAGAGAATGAAACATCTATTACTGTTCTAGTTCATCTATTCCTGCTTCACAAATAACCCCACATTGAGTAGCTGAAATAATATGTTACTGTATCTTCCACTTCTGTGGAATGACTGGGCTCAGTTGGGTGGTTCATGTCTGGGATTTCTCTTGTCATTACAGTCGGATGGCAGCTGGGGTTGGAGTTTTCTGGGACTTGACTGGGCTAGACACCCATGAGGGCTCACTCTTGGCTGGCAGCTGATGCTTGAACTGCCTCTTGCCTCTTACCTTTGTCCAAGTGCTTTGATTGTGTGGTACCATCATTTTTTTTTTTTTTTTTTTTGAGTTGGAGTCTCACTCTGTCACCCAGGCTGGAGTGCAGTGACGGCCACCGCAGCCTCGACCTGCTGGGCTCCAGCGATCCTTCCGCCTCAGCCTTCCGAGTAGCTGGAACTACAGGCGCGTGCTACCAGGCCTGGCTAATTTTTTGATTTATTGTAGAGACGAGGTCTCGCTTGCCCAGGCGGGTCTCGAACCCGCGGGCTTAGGCAATCCACTTACCTCAGCCTCCCAAGGCGCGGGATTACAGGCTGAGCCACCGAGCCCGGCTGGTACCATCATTTTAAAATAAGTTCCTATTGATGGACATGTAGGTAGGCTCCATTCTTTGGCTATTACAGATCCATTTTTTTTTTCCTTCATCCCCTTCCCTCTGTCTCCTTTCCTGGCCTTTGGTAACCACCAATCTATTCTCTATCTTCACAAGACCCAGTTTTTTAGCTTCCACATATAAGTGAGAATGTACGATATTTGTTTGTCTTTCTGTGTTTGACTTATTTAACTTAGCTTAGTGGCCTCTAGTTCCTTCTATGTTGCTGCAAATCACAGGGTTTCATTCCTTTTTTAAGGTTAAATAGTATTCCATTGTGTACGTATATCACATTTTCTTTATGCATTCATCTGTTGATGAGCACTTAGGTTGATTCCATATCTTGGCTATTGTTACTAATGCTGCAATAAACATGAGTGGGTGGATATCTCTTTGACATAATGATTTCCTTTCTTGTGGATATATACACAGTAGTGATTTCTGGATCACATGGTAGTTCTATGTTTAGTTTTTCTGAGGCAGCTCCATACTGTTCTCTGTAGCTGCTATACTAATTTACATTCCTACCAGTAGTGTGTGAGGGTTTCCTTTTCTTCACATTCCTACCAGCTGTACTATTGCTTGTCTTTTGTTGTTGTTGTTGTTGTTGTTGAGTCAGAGTCTCACTATTGCCCAGGCTGGAGTGCAGTGGCACAATCACCGCTACTGAGGCCTCAGGCGATCCTTCCGCCTCAGCCTTCCAAGTAGTGGAACTACAGGCGCATGCCACACCCGGCTAATTTTTTTGATTTATTGTAGAGATGAGGTCTTGCCAAGTTGCCCAGGCTGGTCTCGAACCCCTGGGCTCAGACAGTCCTCTGGCCTCTGCCTCCTAGGGTACTGGGATTATAGGCATGAGGCACCGCACCCAGTTATTGCCTGTCTTTTTTGATACAAACCATCTTAACTGGGGTGAGATGATGTCACATTGTGGCTTTGATTTGCATTTCTCTGATGATTAGTGATATTGATAATTTTTGCATGTATCTGTTGGTCATTTGTATGTCTTCTTTTGATAAATGTTTGTTCAGATCTTTTGCCCATTTTTTAAATTGGATGAATTTGTTGTTGAGTTGTTTGAGTTCCTTGTCTATTCTGATTAGAAATGCCTTGTCAGATAGCTTGTTTGCAGATATTTTCTCCCGTTCTGTGGGGTGTCTTCTTCACGTTGTTGGTTGTTTCCTTTGCTGTGCAGAAGCTTTTTAGCTTAGTGTAAATCCTGATTGTACTGTTTTTGCTTTGCTTGCCTGTGCTTTTCAGGTCTTACACAAAAAAATCAATGTCCTGGAGCATTTCCCCAATGTTTTCTTCTAGTAGTTTTATAGTTTCACGTCTTAGATTTAGTCTTTAATTCATTTTTATTTTATTGTTGTGTATGGTAAGAGATAGGGGTCTGGTTTCCTTTGGGCCAAATTTCAAGGCACAGGATGTGAAATACACTTTTTGGGATAAATGTCATGTTTAAGAATTTATCCTACAAATATCCCTTCCTTTCTGATAAATGAAATAAGATGGGCAGAGGCTGGCTTCCACAGTGGTGATCTTTTGGCATTGAATTAACCTTGCATCTTCTTTCAACAAGGCTCTTTAAAGGCTTCAAATATAATTTGTTATAGGATTGGTTATAGGGAGACAGGAAGCATTTCATGGACTGGAGAGTTCACCTCAGGGTGAATTCCCTAAGTGAACTACTTCTTGGTGACTCAGTTTCCCACACTGTGAAATGAGGAGAAATAGAAAAATTGCCTTTGTGAAGAATACTTGGAGAATTTCTATTTTTGCTATAAGATAACAAGAGGTCCCTTGGGAATGAGGTACCCTGCCTCCAACCTCATCTCCCCAACCCCATTTTCTCCCTTGTTATTTATTTATTGAGTCAGATTCTCCCTGTGTTGCCATTTTCTCCATTTTATTTATTTATTCAGAGTCAGAGTCTTACTTTTTCGCCCAGGCTGGAATACAGTGGCACACTCATGGCCACCTCGACCTGCTGGGCTTAGGCGATCCTTTCACTTCAGCCTTCCAAGAAGCTGGAACTACAGGCGTGTGCTACCACACCTGTCTAATTTTTTGATTTATTGTAGGGACGAGGTCTCACCAAGTTGCCTAGACTGGTCTTGAACTCCTGGGCTCCGGCAGTCCTTTCGCCTCTGCCTCCCAATGTTCTGGGATTACAGGCGTGAGCCACCATGTCTGGCCTATTCTCCCTTGTTTTAGGAGATCTGCTGGCCCCACGCCTACTTAGCCTGTCACTGATCTCCCTGTTCTGTGTCATTCAAGATTGTATTCTTTCCAAACAAAATAATCCCAGTGATTTGAGATTTTCATTCTGGACTGTAATAGAAGGTATCCATATTACATGCAGAGCATTTTAAAAATAAGAATTTACCAAAAAGAGGAAAGAAAGTAAATAAGAGTTCAGATTTGAAATGTGGTTGGCGAATCCTTAAACATTCCATAGGACTTTAGAAAGATAGTTCTAGCTTTTTACATTTTCTTTTTTATTTTATTTTTTTGAGTCAGGGTCTCCCTCTGTCACCCACGCTGGAGTGCAGTGGCACGCTTACGGTCACTGCAGCCTCGACCTACCGGGCTCAGGCAATCCTTCCGCCTCAGCCTTCCAAGAAGCTAGAACTACAGGCGTACCACCATGGCGGCTAATTTTTTGATTTATTGTAGAGACCAAGTTGCCCAGGCTGGTCTTGAACCCTTGGGTTCAGACAATTCTCTCGCCTCCACCTTCCAAAGAACTGGGATTACAGGAGTGAGCCATGGCATTTGGCTTTTTTTTTTTTTTTTTTTTGGAGCCAGTTTCTCACACTGTTCCCCAGTGCAGTGGCATGATCACGGCTCACCACAACCTTGACCTCCCAGACTCAGGCAATTCTTCTGCTTCAGCCTCCTGAGTAGCTGAGACTATAGGCAAGCGCCACTACACCTGGCTAATTTATTTTTTTTTTGTAAAGACGAGATCTTGCTATATTGTTTAGGCTGGTCTCGAACTCCTGGGTTCAAGCAATCCTCCTGCCTTGGCCTCCCAAAGTGCTGAGAATATAAGCGTGAGCCACTATTCCTGGCCTTTTTACACATTTTTAGTTGGAGTCACCAGGGTCACTTGTCTATGTTCTGTCTCATTGGCTTGTTACCACCACTCAGATGTCCATTACTTTGTGGAGACTTGGCCTTGAGAAGCTTGAAGGAATTAACCATGTTAGTCTCTCCACATCCCTTCAAGGGAGGCAGTGGCCAGGCTGAGGCTTGTTGGACAAGGAGGAGAACATGACCACCTGTCCTGGGGACAGAAAGCCTCGGGCACTTCTGGGTCTCCTTCAGGCTGAGGGTCAGGCCCTGCCCCTTCGGCAGAGTCAGGGCAGAGGTGAAGCAGCAGCAGTCTTGGGGAGTGAGGCAGTTGGGGATCCAGGACAGCCACCCATGGGTCACCTAACTTAACCCCATGGCTGTCCCTCCTTCTGTCTTCCAGTGGTTCCCTCTTGGCCTCTGATTATATGCCGGCTCCCTTGGGGCCTCCGGGGTAGACCCCTAAGGGGACCCCAACCCTCTCAGCCACCATGGCTTTGCTTTCTTCAGTAGCTACTTGGCCAGCCTCTTTGAACCATGCACCTTTCCCCGTCTCCCACAGGCCTCTTCTGGAATATTCTTTGCCCTGCCCCCATCTTCCTGCTCATCTTGGCTGGGCTGAGGCACTCCCTTGCTCTGGAAGCATCTTCCCTCACTCCCTGTCCATGATATGTGCCCCTCGCACCCTGGACTTCTCAGATGTCAGTGGCCTGTCAGCTTACCTGTTTCCGCACAGACTGTGGCAGCTTTTTGGGGATAAGGGACAAGCAGTTGCAGTGACCAGACTGCCTCCAGTTCTGAGCACCGGGCTTGTCGCAGATCAGAGACTTGTCAGTGTGAGTTGAAACACGTTCAGCTCCAAGCAGATGAATGGAGAGGTGGGGCAAGGAGACTGCCTGGAAGCCCTTTGCGGGGTCTTGCACCTCTATTGGGACTCTGCATGCCGCCACTGGCTCCTGCTGCCCACTGCCCGGTAGCACACACTGACTGTGCCCTGGCCTGAGGCCAGGCTTGGGGCACTGGGCAGGGAGGCAGGAATGTGGCTGGACGCTGGCTGCCAGATGAACTGTGTGTAGTGCGCCCTCTGGAATGAGGTGGAGTAAAGCAGGGCCCCTGTGAGCATGGGCGCTCTAGCCTGGCTTCTCAAGTGTGGTGTGGACCAGCTGCATTGGCGTCTCTGGGCGCTGGTTAGAAATGCAACCCATTGGCTGGACGTGATGGTTCATGCCTGCAATCCCAGCACTTTGGGAGGCTAAGGCAGGAGGATCTCTAGAGCCCAGGAGTTCCAGACCAGCCTGGACAACATAGTGAGAGCTTATCTCTACAAAAAATAAAAAATGAGCCAGGCACGTTGGCCTGCACCTATAGTTCCAGCTTCTTGGAAGGCTGAGGCAGAAGGGTTGCCCGAGGCCAGGAGTTCGAGTCTGCAGTGAGCTATGATTGTGCCACTGTACTCCAACCTGGGAGACAGAGTGAGACCCTGACTTAAAAAAAAAAAGAAAGGAAGGGAGGGAGGGAGGGAGGGAGAGAGGAGGGAGGTGAGAGGGAGAGAGGAAGGGAGGAAGGGAGAAAGAAAGAAGGAAGGAAGGAAGGAAGGGAGAAAGAAGGAAGGAAGGAAAGAAGGAAGGAAGGAAGGAAGGAAGGGAGAAAGAAGGAAGGAAGGAAGGAAGGAGGGAAGGAAGGAAGGAAGAGGGAGGAAGGGAAGGAGGCACATTAGACCCTGCCAGGCCTACATCTCAACAAGACCCCAGGGGAGTCATGGGCAGTAGGATTTAGAGAAGGCTGTGCCCACGAGGGAGCAGTTGAGTTGGGTCTTAGGGGAGGGCAGTACCCAGGGCGCATGAAAGGAGGGGGGTGTTTGAGGCTAGGGGGAAGTGGGGCTGGGAAAGAAGTTGCTGGTGATGTTTGTGTAAAAATAAAGGTTTCAGGCCGGGTGCAGTGGCTCCCACCTATAAATAATCCTGGCACTTTGGGAGGCCGAGGTGAGAGGATTGCCTGAGTCCACGGGTTCGAGACCAGCCTGGGCAACCTGGTGAGACCTCATTTCTACAATAAATCAAAAAATTAGTCAGGCTTGGTGACACATGCCTATAGTTCCAGCTGCTTGGAAGGCTGAGGCAGAAGGATTGCCTGAGCCCAGCAGGTTGAGGCTATGGTGGCTGTGAGCGTGCCAGTGGACTCCAGCCTAAGCGACAGAGTGAGACTCTGACTCAAAAAAAAAAAAAAAAGAAAACGTTTCAAACTTTTTTATGAACAAAATATCGCCAGAGTCATTGGGTCCATCTTCTAAAGGATCTGGCTTGGTCACCTCTGCATATACCAGATCTGGCACTTTCCATCACACAGACACAGGTGCAGCTTCCTTCCTTAGAGGCAGCCACTGCAGTTAGAGCACTGGGCAGGAAGTCCAGACAAGGAGATTTGTTTGTGGTTTTGCTTATGACAAATCTATAGGATCCTGACCGAGCCACTTTCCAAAATGATGATTTTATTGTTCCTGATTTTGTGGGTCGGGAACTGAGGCACAGCTTATCTAGGCAGTCCTGGCCCGGACAGCATTAGCTGGGGTCACTCACTCGGTGGTGGTAGCTCCGGGTTGGGCTAAAAGGTCCAGTGAGGCTTCATTCATATTCGGCACCTCAGTGCTCCCCTACCTGGCCTCTGGTCCTCCACATGGCTAGCTTGCAGTGGTGCAATCATAGCTCACTGCGGACTCGAACTCCTGGCCTCAAGCAGTCCTCCTGCCTCAGCCTCCCAGAGTGCTGTGATGTCAAGCATGAGTCACTGCACTTGGCCTTTGTAAGGTCTCTTAAGATCCGAACTGACACATCATTGTTGCACTCTATCGATCCAGGTAGTCATTATCCCTGCCCAGATTCAGGGGGAGGGGAAATGTTCTCCATCTCTTGAAGGATGGGGCGGCTCACAGGTGCAGGGAGAAAGGAACTGATGGTGGCCATCTTTGGGGACTATTAATAAGAGTCTCCTTCCTTTTTGTTCCCTATCCTCAGCAAACGCTTCCACTTCATGGTCCGAGGTCGCTGGTGGTGCTCTAGACAGCAGGAAGAAGCAAAGGAGGAAGAGGGCACTATTCTTTGCCCCTCAAAGATTCTGGCTCACCGTAGCCTTGAACTCCTGGGCTCAAGTGATCTTCCCACCTCAGCTCCGAAGCAGCTGAGACCACAGGCGTGTACTACTGTGCCTGGCTAATTTTTTAATTTCTTTCTTTTTTTTTTTTTGAGATGGAGTCTTGCAATGTTGCTTGGGCTAGTCTTGAATTCCTGGGTTCAAACAATCCTCCCGCCTTGGCCTCCCAAAGTACAGGGATTACAGGTGTGAGCCACCATGCCCACTTATTTTTTTTGAGATGGGGGTCTCATTATGTTGCTCTGGCTAGTGTTGAAGACCTGGTCTCAGGTGATCCTCCCACAGACCCTCAAGGAAATTTCCATTTCATCACATGGCCATGCCCGGCTGTAAGACTGTTGTGAGACAGTGTGCCCAGCTAGAAATCAGGGGTCTGCTCTAAGGAAGAAGGGGAGATGAAATTGGGAGGAGCTGCCCATTGCCGTTGCACCCTCCCCAAAGCTAAAAAACTGCCTAAAATTCTCAGGGGCGGAAGCCCTAGGCAGGGCAGGCCTGGAGACCCAGGGAGTGGGTCTGTGAGTGAGCCCACTGGGACGTGCCCACCTGCACGGGGACGCTCACGCCTCTCTCTGCCCCCAGTTCACCACAGGCACGTGCAGCGACTCGGTGGTTCACAGCTGCGACCTGTGCGGCAAGGGCTTCCGCCTGCAGCGCATGCTCAACCGTCACCTCAAGTGCCACAGCCAGGTCAAGAGGCACCTGTGCACCTTCTGCGGCAAGGGCTTCAACGACACCTTCGACCTGAAGAGGCACGTCCGCACGCACACAGGTGAGGAGGGAGCAGGCGGATGAGGAGGGGCAGGTGGGTGAGGAGGCGATATTGGGGGGCACGCAGGTGAGGAGGGGCCTTGGGGGGGCATGTAGGTGAGAAGGGGACATGAAGGTGAGGAGAGGACCAGGGAGGTGAGGGGGGCAGGCAAGCGAGAAAGGGGGCCCACAGGTCAGGAGGGGACGTGTGCTTGCTCTTGGTTTTGTTTTCTGGCCAAGAGTTCCGGTTTCTTTCCCACCAAAGAACCAAATCCAGGACATGGAGCAGTGTCATATTTCTGGAAAGAACACAGGATGGGGAATCTGGGGCCAGTCTGTCTGGTTCACCTCCTGACTCTGCCACCAGCCGGCTGCGTAGCTCCAGACTAGGCAAGGCCCCTCTTGCTGCCTGTTTTATTGCCCCTGTGAAATGGAAACAATGACACAGGTTCTAGGGAGGCTCACGCAAGTCACTGGTCAGAAGTCACTCCAGAATGGGATGCATGACACGTGCAGGGCTTGGTCCTGACTACTGGAATGAGGTTCTTGTGGTCCCTTGTGGTCTCTTTATGATTCTCTCTTGGGAAATATACCTGTCTTGGAAGAGCATGGTGTTCCTCCTGAGACATGAAGAAAGCACTCAGCTCCTTCAAGCTGGCCCAGCCTCCTCTGTGGGCCTGGTGGGCAAGCGTCTCCCTCTCCTCCAGGCCTCCTCGGTTTTCTGACCTGGGAAGTATGGGTCCGGTGCGCCCCAGCTCCAGTACACAGTGTCCTGCAGTGCCCCTTGGCTTCCCTTGCAACACTTCTGATTGGCCCCGAGTCTCACAGCTTTTATCTTAGAAACATCTGGCCTCCAGTCAACCTGCTTGAGGCCCAGAGCCCACATTTTTGCCATTTCCCTTGAGGGGAATTCTAAGACTACTATGTCCCTGCTAAGACGTCTCTGGGCCAGGTACTGTGGCTCATGCCTATAATCCCAGCATTTTGGGAGACCAAGGTGGGAAGATTGCTTGAGGCCAGGAGTTTGAGACCAGCCTGGGCAACATAGTGAGACCTTGTCTCTACAAAAGTACACAAAAATTAGCCGGCATGGTGGTGTGTGCCTTGTAGTCCCAGCTACTGAGGAGGCTGAGGTAGGATTGCTTGAGCCCAAGAGGTCGAGGCTGTATACTCCGGCTTGGGTGACAAAGTGAGACCCTGTCTCAAAACAACAAAAAACAAGTCTCCAAACTCTGGGCAGAATGAAATCTAGAGGCCTCACCTCTCATCTTAATGGGCTTCCAGGGAAGCCCCCCCCCCCCCCCCGCCCTATCC
>CAUYQG010127887.1:0-18487 GCA_963574415.1 Tarsius wallacei
AGCATGCGCCTGTAGTTCCAGCTACTTGGAAGGCTGAGGCGGAAGGATCACCGGAGCCCAACAGGTTGAGGCTGCGGTGGCCAGGAGCGGCCACTGCACTCCAGTCTGGGCGACAGAGTGAGACTCCAACTCAAAATAATAATAATAATAATAATAATGATTAGCCAAGGCCAGGCAGGTGGCTTACACCTGTAATCCCAGCACTTTGAGAGGCCAAATTGGGGAGAGGATTGCCTGAGCCCAGGAGTTCAAGACCAGTCTGGGCAACTTGGTGAGACCTCGTCTCTATAATACATTTTTAAAAAATTAGCCAGGCATGGTGGCCCACACCTGCAGTTCCAGCTACTTGGAAGGCTGAGGCAGAAGGATCGCCTGAGCCCAGCAGGTCGAGGCTGTGGTGGCTGTGAGCATGCCACTGCACTCCAGCCTAGGCAACAGCGTGAGACTCCAACTCAAATAAATAAATAAATAGCCTGGCATGGTGGTGCACCCCTATAGTCTCAGTTACTCAGGAGGCTAAGGAAGAAGGATTGACTGAGCCTAGGAGGTTGAGGATGCCATGAGCCATGATCATGCCACTGCACTCCAGTCTGAGGAATAGAATGAGAACTTGACTCAAAAAAAAAAATAAAGAAGAAAAGAAGCTGTGGACTCATGAGTCCTATTTTACATACTAGCAGGTGGGACTTCAGAGCCAAAGCCACTGGCCTAAGGCCATTGAGTTAGCAAGGGGCAAAGCACAAATCAAACCTAGAGGGCTCTGACTCCCAAACTTGTGCTCATTATTGTTGTCCATGTGCTACATGTATTAATTATCATTTATACAACGCATATAAAAGTGAGCCTCGGAAGACAGTTCTGGTATAAGAGAAGCAAGACTCCTGACAGCTCACTCTGGCATGGCAGCATACTTCCACTCGAGTGGAAAGAAACAATTCTCAGTGCAGTGCCTGTAGGTGAAGTAATTAAAGTTGCTAGGTTTCCTCATGGGATTGTTGCTTGTCCAGGTGTAGATATTATTGTGTTTTGTTAACAGATTGTCTACAAGCAGTCTTGCTTACTTTCAGTTTTTCTTATATCCCCATTATATTTGAATGTATTTCTCTTATGCCTCCTTCTGAATCAAAAAAGAAAATTTCCTTCTTTCTTTTAGCCCACAGAAAGATGAGAATGAGTGACTTGGAAAGTTGGATCGGAATAGAGAAAAGATAAATGAAGGATTAAAATTGGGAAGTTTCATTCAAATTGGTTTTTGTTTTTGTCTTTGTTTTTGAGTCAGAGTTTCACTCCATCGCCCAGGGTAGATAGAGTACAGTGGCACACTCATGGCCTCCGCAGCCTCCACCTACTGTGCTTAGGTGATCCTTCCACCTCAGCCTTCCAAGTAGCTGGAACTACAGGCATGCACCACCACGCCCAGCTAATTTTTCTTGATTTATTGTAGAGACAAGGTCTCACCAAGTTGCCCAGGCTAGTCTCAAACCCCTGGGCTCAGGCAATCCCCTTAACTCCCCCTCCCAATGTGCTGGGATTACAGGTGTGAGCCTTCATGGCCGGCAATTTTGTTTTATTTTTAATAGGGCTAGGTGTGGTGGCGCATGCCTATAGTTTCTTTCTTTTTAATTTAACTTTTTTGGGGGGGGTACAAATGAAGTCTTGCTATGTTGCCCAAGCTGGTCTTGAACTCCTGGGCTCAAGCAATCCTCCTACTTCTTCCTCCCAAAGTGCTGGGATTACAGGCATGAGCCGCCAAACACAGCCCAATGCCGGTAATTTCAGCACTTTGGGAGGCCAAGACACTCAAGGCTAGGAGATCGAGAACAGCCTGGGCAACATAGTGAGGCCCCCATCTCTATTTAAAAAAAAAAGAGAGAGAGAGATTGGGTTTTTAATATAGCATTTATGCTTATCAGGATGTAAAGAATACAGACATTAAGACTCTTAAACAGCACTGACTAAATAGAATTATATTGCTAGCCAAATATGTACTTTAAAATTTTCTGGTAGCCATATAAGAAAAGAAATAGATCATCAATTTTAATGGTACATTTGTTTAACCCAATATAGCCAAAATATTGTCATCTCAATACGTGATTAATATAAAATGTATTAATAACATATTTTACATTATTACTTACATTAAGTCTTCTAAATCTGGCATGCATTTTATACTTACGGCACATCTCATTTCAGGCCGGCCATGTTTCATATATTCAGTAGTCACATGTGGCCACTGGCTATCATATCAGTCAGCTCAGCTCCAGGTCCAGTAACCTGTAACATATGGGATCTTAATCATGTCACTGAGAAAGCAGATGGGTTTCCAAATTGAAAGAACAAAACTAATGAAAGAAATAAAGCAAGAGAAGGTGAAGTAAAGAAGAAAAGTAAGCAACTTGGAAAGACAGTAGGTACCCAAAGAGATTTAACCTCATTCACTAGCAAGAGGATGTCTGCCACATGTACAAAAAAGAAGCCTGGCTGGTTGGTTTCTGGAGAGAGAGGGACCGCATAAACTTAGATCACTGTTCATCAGGGTCATATACTCAGCTTTTCGGCCCCAGGATCTTGTTTTGCCAGCGTACCCGGAGCAGTTCAAACTCTACAAGGCAGACACATGCTAAACACACTCAAGAGTTCAGAAGAAAATCAGAATGCTGATTTATTGATACATGGGAATGCCCCTTTCCAACAGCCAAAATATGTATATCCTCTGATTCATATCACCCCCTTGCTAGTTTTTAAAAGTTTATTATCAAACCGAATTAGTAGCAGAAGTTTGTTTAGCAAGCATGAAATTAAAGACAGGGATTGGATAGTCCTCAAGGAGCATTCACTCAAACTGACCCACAGAACTCACCTCCCTTGTGACATGAATGGAATAGATGTCACACCATGTCCATTGGTGGATATACAGACATATTATTATTATCCCAAGTTTTTTTTTTTTTTTTGAGTTGGAGTCTCACTCTGTCACCCAGGCTGGAGTGCAGTGGCACACTCACAGCCACCCCAGCATCGACCTGCTGGGCTCCAGTGATCCTTCCACCTCAGCCTTCCAAGTGTCCAGAACTACAGGTTGGTCTCAAACCCGTGGGCTCAGGCAATCTACTTACTTGCCTTGGCCTCCCAAAGTGCTGGGATTATAGGCTGAGCCACTGAGCCCGGCTTTATCCCAAGCTTTTATTATTTACCTCATACCAGAGGATTTTGGTGATCCACAAACATTTGCTTCTTTTATTTGGGCTTGCACAGTCACTTTTGGGTTCTAGGAAAATCTGTCTACACTGGGTCAGCTTCTCCAATGGCATCAGTCTATTGGAGCTGAGAAGAACCTGCCCCTTTGAGCGTGGTATATCATTACAGCTTCCCCCAGAGGGCTGGCTCACCTGCCAGCTCCTGCAGCTTAAGAGAGTGAGAGCCCTACTTTATGGAGACTTCTGCTAATCAGGCCTGGTTTCAGGCTTTCCTGGTGTGAAGAGAGAGACAGAAATGGAGACAGAGACTGAAAGAGAGAGATAGACAGAAAGAAAGCAACAGACAAAGACTGAAAGAGAGACAGAGAGACAGTCAGAGATGGAAAGAGACAGAGACAAAGGCAGATAGGAGACAGAGACAGATTACTTTTCAGTTACACAACAATTGATTAGGTTAATACTTTTTTATTGTTAACTAGTTAGGAATTCAGTCTATCATCTATTAGTTTCAAATTATAACTTCTCTGTTAGGGTGGGTTACATCTGAAGAGAGTTAATCTTATAGTCATAATTATTCATTGTATTGCATTCTCAGAGGAATATTTCCTTTTCCAGTTCTAGGGACATCCTCTTTTACTTTCTTATATACCTGCTATAGTCACACAGAGCAAGAAAGCATGGAAAATATATTAGATAGCAGGATCTGGATTTTTTTTTTTTTTTTTTTTGAGTCAGGGTCTCACTCTGTCACCCAGGCTGGAGTGCAGTGGCACAATCATGGCTCACTGAAGCCTCGACCTCCTAGACTCAGGTGATCCTTCTACCTCAGCCTCCCGAGTAGCTGGGACTACAGGCATACACTACCATGCCTGGCTAATTTTAGGGGGGTAGGGATTTTCTGTAGTGACGTGGGTCTTGCTATGTTGCCCAAGCTGGTCTCAAACTCCTGGGCTCAAGCAATCCTTTCACCTCAGCCTCCCAAAGTGCTAGGATTACAGGTGTAAGCCACTACACCTAGCCCAGAATCTGGATTTATACAGAGTATCTTTTTTTCTTTCTCTGTAGAGACGAGATCCCGCCAAGTTGCCCAGGTTGGTATCAAACTCCTAACCTCAGACAATCTCTCCTCAGCCTCCCGAAGTGCTGAAATTACAGGCGTGAGCCACCATGCCTGGCCAGAATATCTTGACAGATTGAAATGATGACCTAAATATAACAGGATCGACTTTTATATAAGAACAAAATCTGTTTTCTCTGTCTACTGAATATGTCTAAGACTGTTTGGTATCAACTGTTTGCTAAATCTAAAGTTTAAATTCTAAACAGTAAAAAATAAATGCTGCCAAGACTTTGCTCTCAGTAGCATTTGGGGAATAGTAGAGCACAAATCAATTACTTGGATCCTTTATATAATAGTATTTTTTATTAGTATTGTTAAACCATTGCCCAATATTTTCACCACTATGCCTCTTCCCAAGGCTTTTAACAAACATGAGAGAAGGGAAAGCACTTCTTGGCTACAGCTGTGGTATGTGGACCTGCAGAGTGAATATAAAAATTATGTCTCAGCCAGGCACCGTGGCTCAAGCCTGCAATCTCAGCACTGTGGGAGGCCGAGGAGGGAGTATTACATGTGTCCAGGAGTTCAAGACCAGCCTGGGCAATTTAGCAAGACCTCATCTCTACAAAACATTAAAAAATTAGCCAGGTTTGGTGGTATGTGCCTGTAGTCCAGCTACTCAGGAGGCTAAGATGGAAGGATCACCTGAGCTCTGGAGGTCAAGGCCACAGTGAGCCATGATTATGCCACTGTACTCCAGCCCAGGCAACAAAGTGAGACCCTGACTTTAAATATATATATATATATATATTTAAATATATATATGTTTCAGAATATTGCAAACCAAGATGGAGTAGTATGTCAAACTGGCAAGACAGCCTGGAGGAATTGGGGTCTCCTGACCCCCCAGAACCTCAGCCACCTCGTCCAGTCCTGCCAGCAGGAAACAGGGGCAGAGGAGGTGCAGTGATGAGCAAAATAGACATTAAGTTCAAGTTGAAGCATCTTGAGTGTGAAGAGACAGAGGGAGTCTTTCCCTGGGCAGTTGTAAGTGGAGGCTGTGACAGCTGGACAGGAATGGAGCATGCGCGTAGACACTGGCTGAGTAAGGATGAGGGCTAGACTGATCCTTGAGTGGAACGGGCAGGCGACCAGCTAGTGGGGCTTTTTGGCCACTGCCAGTGTACATAATGAGTGAAGGGCCCAGTGGATGACAGCAACCATTAGGGCAGAGCGAATGTCTAAATGGCACAAGTGGCCGGGTGCAGTGGCTTACACCTATAATCCTGGCATTTTAGGAGGCCAAGGCGGGAGGATTGCTTGAGCCCAGGAGTTTGGGATCATTCTGGACAGCATAGTGAGACCTCATCTCTACAAATAATCAAAAAATAAACCGGGCGTGGTGACACATGCCTGTAGTCCCAGAGGCTGAGGCGGAAGGATCACCTGAGCCCAGGAGGTCAAGGTTGCAGTCAGCCATGATTGTGCCACCATATTCTGGCCTGGGCGACAGAGTGAGACTCTGACTGAAATAATAATAATAATAATAAATAATTTAAAAAATAAAAATAAAATGGCACAAGTGCAAAGATACATGGTTTCAACAAGACAGTGAAATCTAATGTGGTAAGTAAGGCAAACACTGGCAGACAACTGCTTGTTCTCTGCCTGATGTCTTTATCCCTTTTCTTTCTTACAAACAAAATCCTGATTTTGTTCCGGGTTGCAATGTGCAGGCTAAATATCCATACCCTCCCAGATTATCTCGCACCTAGGGATAGCCATGTGGCACACTTCTAGCCAATAAGACACAAGCTTAATTTCACTAGGGATTCTGAGAATGGTTTTGCTTTCCTGATGCAGGCAACACCCCTTAGCTCCTTTTTCTTCTTGCCTGGGCTTTAGATATTATGGCTGGGCTCCTGTGGCCATACTGTGTCCAAGAAGTTGGAAATACAGTACGAGAAAAAGGCAAAGATAATAGGAAATGTGAGTCCTGATTTTAACTGGCCACTGGACCAATACCAAAAGTCATCTACACCCAGATTTCTGCTTATATGAGGCAAAAAGAATCCTCTTTAATCAAGTTAATGTTGGTTGACTTTATTTGTAATGAATGTATTATTCTATTTCCCATGAAGGTTTTAACCCACCCCACCGTGTTGCACTGAAATACAAGGAGTATGCAAAAATAGTTGCCATATAAAGAGGAATGCAGGAAAAGTGGTGGCCTCCGGGAAGAGGCCAGCTTTAGCAAGATAGGAGGCAGGAGGTAAAAGTGTTAGAGGAGAAATTGTGCAGGAAGGACAACTTGCTAGTTCTACAGAAATAATTTAAGAGGCCAGAATGAGCCAATGTGGCGGCTCACACCTATAATTCTGGCACTTTGGGAGGCTTAGTCAGGAGGATCGCTTAAGCCCAGGAGTTCAGACCAACTTGGGCAACACAGTGAGACCTCGTCTCTACAAAATAAATAAATAAATAAATGACCCACATATGTAGTTCCAGCAGTTGGAGAGGTTAAGGCGGGGGATCACTTGAACCCAGGAGTTCAAGGTTATAGTGAACTATGACTGCACCACTGCACTCCAACTTGGACGACACAGCAAAACCCTGTCTCAAAAAAAATAAAAAAAGCCAGAGTGGAAGAGAATAAAGAGAGGAGGGATGGAAGCCTGGAACAGCAAGATGTACAAAGCTTCATGAGAATGATAGTATGGAAGTGGGTCTGTTGACTGTGTGGGCCTGGGGCTAGGGGTTACACTTCGAAACTTGACCAGTGAGAACAGAAGTAAGAGGTGTGATGAATTTGGTCTCCAAATCTCTTTCAGCACAGAAACCTTGTTGTCCTCCCAAAGGGATTACCAGGTTGCACCAACGGGGCCATCATCTTTCCACATCCTTGGTTAGAAAAAAAAAAGGAGAAATGCCATCCCTTTGGCCTCTCTGGAGAATGTCCTTGCAGGTTTAAAGCTAAATAATGAAACCTGGCAATTTCAGCGATTCCCTTTAAATCTCTCCAGAGGGAGGAACGGAAGAAGCAGCAGCCCGGGGGAAGAGGAGGGACTGAAGCCACAGGGTCTGCTAGGGCAGGGTGATGGAGGCATGTTGCCCTCTCCTCTGGTAATTGGCCCACAAGGGCTGTTATCTCCCCAAGGAGGCTGGTATTCTCCTCCCTGAGCCTTCATAGTCCCAAAGCAGAGTGACAGCCTGTGCCTGCTAGATCATCCACGTTGCCATGGCAACAGGCTTGCCCCTGGAGCAGTAGGTTCATGGCAAAATGATCAGGCCTCTCTTAAAGGTTACTGATGTGGGTTTGACCAAGAATGCAGGCCAGGTGGGCAACTAGGAAGAATTGGAGCCAAGAATATTCTGGGTAGGAATTTTGTCCTAAATCGTCAAAAGCCTGAAGAAGAGTCTGAGAATGAGTCCAAGCTCAATCCAATCTGCCAGGGATTGAGACAGAAGAAGCAGAATCGGGTCATCAAGTCTAAGGGATGTCCCTGAGATGGATTTGGTGGGGAGGAGGGGACTGGAGGGTGGTGGTAGTAAGAGTAAGGGAAGAAGCTAGAGCAAGAGAGGCTGGAGTATCTGCATGTCTGCGATTCCTTCTCTTTGGCGGCTAGCCACATGATGTGGTGGCTGAGCTGTATTAATATTCAGGAACTCTGGGCGGACACAGGCTGCCCCAACGCTGTTTGGCCATGGGTAGCTCACTTTCAACCCCATTCTTGCTCTGAGTCGAGGAAAACCAATTCTGATGGTGTCCTAGGACTCCATCCTCATCTCTTGCTCAGTCCTTTCACTTGGAGGGAGTTCTCAGCATCTCTCTGTGGGCCCATAAAACTGTACATACCACCCTGGATATCTGGTCAGTCTCTACAACCAGACATGGTTCCTAGTTGGTGCTTAACTAGAACAAATCCACAACTCTCTGGGCTGGGGCCTGGTGGAATCTATACTCCATAAGGGAAAGGTCTTCTCTGAAGAGTTTATCATTTTATCCCTAACACATAGCAAAGAGCCTGTCATGTCACATAGAAGGATCTCAATAAATACTTATGAATGACTGATTAAATGAATGGGTCACTGACAACTTTCCTAGTTCTTTTTCTTTTTTTCTTTTTTGAGTTTGGGGTCTCACTCTGTTGCCCAGGCTGGAGTGCAGTGTGCACGCTCACAGCCACCCCAGCGTCAACCTGCAGGGCTCGGGCGATCCTTCCACCTCAGCCTTCCAAGTAGCCGGAACTACAGGCATGTACTACCACACCCAGCTAATTTTTTGATTTATTGTAGAGACAAGGTCTTGCCAAGTTGCCCAGGCTAGTCTTGAACTCACGGGCTCAGGCAATCTTCTGGCCTTGGCCTCCCAAACTGCTGGGATTACAGGCTTGAGCCACTGTGCCCGGCCCCTACTTCTTGCCTGCTTACTCCAGGTTACTGAACTCTCCTGTGGGTTCCTCCATTGTCATAGTCCTGCTTCTTCCAGAATAGAACCTCTTAAAACCAAGATCTTCCATCTATTTGTCACCGAAAGCATCTGTGGCCAGCCATGGTGGCTCACATCTGTAATCCCAGCACTTTGGGAGGCCAAGACAGAAGGATTGCTTGAGCCTGAGAGTTCAAGACCAGCCTGAGCAACAAAGCGAGACTCCATCTCTTCAAAAATAAAAAATAAAAAATTAGCTGGGCATGGTGGCATGTTCCTGTAATCCCAGCCATTTGAGAGCTGAGGCAGATGGATCATCTGATTCCAGGAGGTAGAGGCTGCAGTGAGCTGGGATTATGCCACTACACTCCTGCCTGGGCAACAGAGTGAGACCCGTACTCAAAAATATATATATATATATATGAATGAATGAATAAATGAATGAATCTGTGACCAGAGATTCCTGGTTATTCACCTCAGTGGACCCATTGACACCAATGCCAGCCTGGAGTAGAGCAAGATATCAAATGTTCCTTTAGCCACTGCAGTAGTATCCTCTGTATCCCCTTTGGTGATGCCAGCATTAGTCCCCTGATCCAGACCCTGGTCCAGCCTACCTCCCTTTTTTTCATGAACTAAGGACTTGTTAGCCTTTCCAGGAAGGCGTGCGAACTTTATGAGAGTTGCGGCAGTACTGTAGATGGTCTTGAGGCTCTCCCAGGAACAATAGCCTAGGAGTAAAAAAATAGAATTATAGTCATGTCATTCCACTCTGAGTCACAACTGAAGAAATGTAAAGTCCCTCCCTAATATGCTAAATAAAATCATATCTATATACATATGTTTTTATTTTCTTATAGCACTTACCAATATTTAAGATTACTTATATTTGTTGTGTGGGTTTTTTTTTAATCAGTCTATCTCACTGGGATGTAAGCTCTATGATGTTAGGAACTTTGTCAAATTTTTTTTTTTTTTAGTTGAGTCTCACTCTGTCGCCCAGGCAGGAGTGCAGTGGCACACTGCTCATGGCCACCGCAGCCTCGACCTGTTAGGCTCAGGCGATTCTTCTGCCTTAGTCTTCCAAGTAGCTGAAACTACAGGGATGCGCCACTACGCCCGGCTAATTTTTTGATTTATTGTAGAGATGAGGTCTCACCAAGTTGCCCAGGTTGGTTTCAAACCCGTGAGCTTAGGCAGTCCTCTCACCTCAGCCTCCCAAAGTCCTGGAATTATAGGTGTGAGCCACCTCACCTGACCTGTCCTTTGTTTGTTTGTTTGTTTGTTTTTTGAGTTGCAGTCTCACCATGTCACCCAGGCTGGAGTACAGTGGCATGATACAGCTGGCTGAGGTCTTGACCTCCTGGGCTTAGGCGATTCTCCCACCACAAACTCCTGAGTAGCTGGAACTATAGGCATGCCACCATACCCGGCTAATTTTTCGTTTTCTTTTTTAATTTTTTTCCTAGAAATGAGGTCTGGCTATGTTGCCCAGGCTGGTCTCAATCTCCTGGGCTCAAGTAATCATCTCACCTCAGCTTCCTAAAGTGCTGGGATTATAGAAACAAGCCACTGCGCCCGGCTGCATTTTGTTTACTACTTAAACAGCAGGTGTCCAGTAACTGTTGAATGGATGAATTCATAACTCTGGATGTCCTCAGAGTGGGCCTTCAGTGTGCCTAGGAATCCGATTATCTGACCGCCTGCAAAATGCCCATTTTCCTCTTCGCTTGTTGATCTTGTGATGGGCCTCGGACGGCCACCACACTGCCAAGGCACTGGCATGTCCTTTGCTATCAAAACCCCCAGTGCCATATTCCACCCATATCTACCAAAACCACACTGCACCCAGGAGGCTGTTCAGCTGGGCCCAAGCCTGTATTACCAACCCTGATAACATACCAGTGTGGACATGCCTGGCTAGACTCCCACTGTAGAGGAGGTAATCTCTTTCCCCCACCCTTTTTATTACCCACATCCCCAAACAAGGCTGCCTTGAGCTTTCAGATATTTTTAATAAAAATAACTCCTGCTCTTCACACTTAGCCTCCTTGCCCAGGAAACTGGCACTAGCCCCTCCGTGCTATACCAGAAAACGGTATTGGACTAAGCCTGCGAGTGGTCTCTTTTTTAACCCTTCTCTAACTTTTTTTTTTTTCAGTCTCACTCTGTTGCCCAGGTGCCTGAGCTGGAGTGCAGTGGCACGCTCACAGCTGCCGCAACCTTGACCTGCTGAGCTCAGGCCATCCTTCAGCCTTAGCCTTCCAGATAGCTGGAACTACTGGCACACGCCACCATGCCCAGCTTTTTTTTTTTTTTTAATTTATCATAGAGATGAGCTCTTGCCAAATTGTCCAGGCTGGTCTTGAACCCCCGGACTCAGGCAGTCCTCTTGCCTCTACCTCCCAAAGTGCTGGGATTATAGGCATGAGCTACCACACCTGGCTCCTTCTCTGACTTTTATCCACCAACGTCCCTCAATTTCTCTTCTTTTGGTTTCTAGGAAAGTCTCTACCACCCTGTCTTCCCCTAGCATGACTTGACATGTCTGAATCCTCCTGTGGACATAGTTAGAGCAGCAGCCAGGATAGCCACAACATAAGGAGTTTGAATTGTATCCTGTGGGTGAAAAGGAACAAATGAAGGCCTTGGATAAGGATATTATCTTAAAGAACCAGTGCCTTAGAGATAGGTATTCATTGTCCATATGTAGGATGAGACAGAGGGGAAGACCCTAGGATGCCTTTGGTCATTGTAATTCACCCCCTCCAAAAGGTCCTGATTGGACAGAATTCCACTTTCTTCCCACACTTCTGTGGGAGTCAATAGTTCTCTCTGACATTTTCTGGCTTCCTGAGCACACAGTAGGTAGGTGTGATTGTTAATTGTGTGTGTCAACACGACCGTGTTATGGGTACCAGATTTTTGGTTAAACATTTTTGGGGATGTCTGTGAGGATGTTCTGGACAGGATTAATATTTGAATCTATGGGCAGAGTAAAGCAAATTGCCTTCCCCAGTGTGGGTGGGCATCATCCAACCCACTGAAGACCTGAACAGAATAAAAGGCTAAGAAAGTTTTTTGTTGTTTTTTTTTTTTTTCGGTCGGATGCAGTGGCTCACGCCTGTAATCCTGCACTTTGGGAGGCAGAGGCGAGAGGATCGCCTTAGTCCAGAGGTTTGAGACCATCCTGCACAACTTAGTGAGACCTCGTCTCTACAATAAATCAAGAAAAATTAGCTGGACATGGTAGGGCACGTCTGTGGGTTCCAGCTGCTTGGAAGGCTGAAGCAGAAGGACTGCCTGAACACAGCAGGTCGAGGCTGTGGTGGTCATGAGTGTGCCCCTGCACTCCAGCCTGGGCAACGGAGTGAGACTCCAACTCAAATAAATAAATAAATAAATAAATAAATAAATAAGATTCTCTCTCTCTCTCTCTCTCTCTCTCTCTCTCTCTGTATGACTGTCTTCTAGCTAAGACATCAATCTTCTCCTTCCAGACTCGAACTTGGACTGGAACTTACACCACTGGCTCCTCAGATTCTCAGACATTCAGATTAGAACTGGATCTATACCATCAGCTCTCCTGGGTCTCCAGTTTACCCACTGTGGGTTTGGGACTTCTTAACCTCTATCATTGCATGAGCCAATTCCCCATAGTAAATCAAATACATATATAATATACATTATATTATATATACTGTCTATATTTTATATAGGTATATATATAAAATATCCTATTCGTTCTGTTTCTCTGGAAAATGTACCTAATACATAGGATTTCACTTCATGATCCTCAGTGGGTGGGTGGTGTCAGATGACCAGTTGTGGCCAATGAATTGTGGTCATGTCACTTCTGCAGAGCATTTAACTTCAGGTGTGGGACACTTCAGGACTTGCTTTCCCTCTGGTGTGATGAGTCCACACAACCAGGAACTCTACAACTGAGAGGACGTGGTAGTGGTGATGGTACTGGCAGGGGATGTGCCACACTGGAGCCATTACCATAACTACCTACCATATCTGGCAAACCCAAGATGGTGGCTACTCCAACAACCTGGATCCTGGGAGCTTCAGAGCAGCAGAGCCTCCACCACTAACCTGTGAAGGCCAGGTAGAATGAATGAGATAGCAACCTTCTAGTTTTGAGCCACCGAGGTTTGGAGTTGTTGCCACAGCAAAGCCTAGCCTGTCCTGACTGACGCATTTCCTTTTCTCCTTTCTTCTCTATTTTTCTTGACAAGTAATTAATAACTTCCAGGAGACCCTTGAAACCTTCCTTCCTGAACAGGAGCCTATGGGGGCTTCAGAACCAGGAAGAATTCTGGAAAAATCACAAGAGCAACCCTTTATACAAATCATACGGCTACATCCTTACCCGTGTAACCATAGGTGGTTGGAATCATGCAGCCATCCACTTAAACGGTACTGATTTTCCATAAAGCACAAATAAGCTATAGAAATGTTTTCTTTCAGTATTGCAGAGAAGGGGATATCAACCTTTCCTCTTTCCACCAGTCTCTCGTTAGTTCCTCTTCTGGGAGTTGGGGTGGGGAGGGAGAGAATCAGTGATCTGGTCAGCATTCCAGGGCACTTGTGGACCAGGTTTGTTTGTTTTGTATTGGGTTTGCACTCTGTTGCCAAGGATGGAGTGCAGTGGCATGATCATGGCTCACTGCAGCCTCAAATTCCTGGGCTCAGGTAATACTCCGGGGTCAGCCTCCCAAGTAGCTGGAACTACAGGCACATGCCACAATGCCCAGCTAATTTTTTAATTTTATTTTACTTTTTGTAGAGACAAGATCTTGCTACATTGCCCAGGCTAGTCTCAAACTCCTGAGCTCAAGCAATTCTCCGGCCTCAGCCTCCCAATGTGCTGGGATTGCAGGTTTTAAAGGCATAAGCATACATTCCCACTAATTTGGCTTGTATTTCTTAACTTTCTTTCTCGGTGCATTGGCAGAGTTAGGCAAGGTCTGGCCCTTGTGATAGACTATCCTCTCATTCATCTTCCTTGCTCTGCAAGGCTGAGTAAGTCCGTGGATTTGGAGCCTTTCATCTTTCTCTTTGTCTTTCCTTCTTAGGCTCCCCAAATTTGGATTTAGAGGTACGTGGTGGGGAGTAGAAAGCCCCACTTAGGCCACTGGCTTTTTTCCAGAGCTCATTTTGATGTTGTCAACAAGTGTGGTGACCCGTATTGCGTCAACTTAGTGAAACCAGAATTGTACTCCACAGATTTCTCTTCCCTGTGTCCTTCTGAATCTACGTAGACCAAAGAGACACTGTGTACAAGATTCGGGTGGTGGAAGTGCAGCATCCTTTCACCCTTGGCACACTTGGGAGGTCAACCAGGGTCACCAGGCACTGTTGCAGCTCACGTCGTTGACAGTTGCTGGCTGGCCTTGTTGGAGTGTGCAGCCTCTGGGAATGCACTCCATGCTCCCACGTGGTCCTCTTTCTCTGACTCTTGAATCGGTGCTTGTTTCGCTGTGACAGGCACCTGCATCTCCTGCAGGACTCCTTGTTATCAAAGTGGCATGCCTAGAGGCATTGGAAGGCAAACTGGGTTTTAGCTTGTCCTTGTAGGTTTAAGTTCAGCCTTAAGGGTCCAGCTTGTCCTTGCGGGTCTAGCTCATTCTTATGGTTTCAGCTCATCCATGTGGGTCCAGCCCAGCCTTGTGTGTCCAGCTCAACCCCGTGGGTCCAGCTCTTCCCTGTGGTTCCAGCTCATCCTGCTGTGTCCAGCTCATCCCTTGTGTCCAGCTTATCCCTGTGGTTCCAGTTCATCATTGTGTGTCCAGCTGGTTCCAGCTCATTCTTGTGGGTCCAGCTTATCCCTGTGATTCAAACCCATCCCTGTGGGCCCAGCTCATTCTCACGTGTCCAGTTCATCCCTGTGGTTCCAGCTCATCCCCGCGGTTCCATCAAATTCTTGTGGTTCCAGCTCATCCCTGTGGGTCCAGCTCATCCCTGTGGTTCCAGCTCATCCTTGTGGGTCCAGCTCGTCCTCGTGTGTCCAGCTCATCCCTGTGGTTCCATCTCATCCCCATGGTTCCATCTCATTCTTGTGATCCCAACTCACCGTTGTGTGTCCAACTCATCCTATGGGTCCATCTCATCCCCGTGGTTCCATCTCATTCTTGTGGTTCCAGCTCATCCCTGTGGGTCCAGCTTGTCTTGTGGGTCCAGCTCATCCCTGTGGGTCCAGCTCCTTGCTCCCCTTCATAACCAACTTCTCTTCCCAACAGCCTGCCCTGCAACGTCAGTGCTAGAAGCAGAGCCAACAGCCTCATGTGGACGGCTCCACAGCTCCTGCCACTGTGTGATTTCCTGCAGCAAATCACTTACTATCCATCACTCTTTATACTTTTGCTTCTCTGACTGAACCCTGACTGATAGAAGTAAGGGGGCTCATTGATTTTTTTCTCCCATTTTTCATTGCATGCCCAGCTTTCTCAGAAAGGAGACGAAGGGAGACGGGCATTAGCAGGTGGGTCAGGCACTCCTGGGTCCTCTCACCATGACCTCAGCCAAATTTATTCAGGCACCTCGTGGGCATCAATAAAAATAGAGATCTGTCCGTTCTTAAAATGGCTGAAATAGCTCATGTTAACTCAGTACCCACAGGATATACAAAGTCCAAAACACAATCTTAACATTTAAGGACACAAGGACTGTAAGCCACATAGGGGCTAATCAAAGAGATGAGAAGACTGTGTTCCCTGGACATAGAATTCATCGTTCAAGTACTAAACACCTACTATGTGTTAGTGTGTCTGCTATTAAATAAGATAATCAAACTAGCCGACCCTTAAAGGTTGGTTATATATTACATAGTTCTCTAAGAACAAAGAACTTAAAGCAATACTTGGCTTAAGTATGTAAATAAATGTTACTTGTTGTTATTATTCAAAGTGCTTTATGGGCACAGTGGCTCATGCCTGTAATTCCAGCACTTTGGGACGCTGAGGCGGGAAGATTACTTTAGACCAGGAATTCAAGAACAGCCTGGGCAGAATAGTGAGACCCCATCTCTACTAAAAAAATAAAAATAAAAATTTTGCAAAGTGCTTTATTTGTAGTATCATATTTAGCCCTCACAATGACCTTGTAAGGTAGTAATTATAGCGGATACAGACACATTCATCTTCCAGCTGCTGTAAGGGTTAGTTGCTAAAGGTTTACAGCTCTCTCTTCTCTGGAGAATTGCCTTCGGTCTAACAGGAGCCACCCAGGAGATTTTACCCCACACTGACCCCGAGGACAGACAGCAGCCAATGACTAAGGGACACAGGGGCACCAACTTTTTGATCCAATTCAAGAGCTCCCTGTGGATGAGACTGAAGCTAGACTGGAATTGAGGCCACATCTTCCCCTAGCTCCCCACTTTGTTCTTTCCCTCTTCTTTTCCTACCTTTCTCCTGAGAGTGCTCCCTCAGTAAGGCATGTGCCCCAAACCTTCTCTCAGGTTCTGCTTCAAAGGAAACTGACCAAGACCATGCTGCCAATATCCCCGTTGGCAATGAGGAAACAGAGGCAAGGAAGGCTGAGCAACTTTCCCAGGGACCTCCCAGACCACACAGCAGCAGATCTGAATGCAGGCAGTCTGAGCCCGTTTTTTTGAAACCACCTCTCTTCATCTATAAAGAACTTGTAATGTACCAATAAAAGGTATGTCTCAATAAACATCGGTTTCAGCCAGACACAGTAGCTCACACCTGTAATCCCAGGACTTTGGGAGGTGGATGCGAGAGGATTGCCTGCGTCCAGGGGTTCGAGACCAGCCTGGGTAACTTGGCGAGACCTTGTCTCTACAACAAATCAAAAAATTAGCCAGGCATGGTGGCATGTACCTGTGGTTCCAGCTACTGGGTAGGCTGAGATGGAAGGTTCACCTGAGCCCAGTAGGTCGAGGCTGCAGTGGCCGTGAGCCTGCCATTGCACTCCAGCCTGGGCAACAGAGTGAGACTCCTACTCAAAAAAGTAAAAATAAATAAAAATAAACATTGGTTCTAGTCCCCTTGCTCAGATGCTGAGCATCAAAAGTCAATCCGACAAGATCCTTGTATTTCCTTCCGAGAGTTCACAAACTTATGGAAGAGACAAACGTAGCTACCAGCAGGAGGCAGTGTTTACAGGCATAAACACATACGCGCGCGCACACACACACACACAGCACTTATATATACATATAAGCCTATACACACATATGAATACACATATATACATGCAAACCCACACACATATGCACACACATACACACATATACACCCTATACCACAGCCTTCCAATGGAATCCCGTGCAGATGTTGAAAAGACTGATATACTGTATGTACTAAGAATATATTTGTTAATGGAAGAAATAAAATCAACTTGATATTTTGGAAATCGTAATCATATACATAATGTGTTTCTTTCAAAAATATCGGTGGAATTTTTTTGTCTGTTTCCTTCATGTTTCTATATAATAGGACACTTAAAAACACATAGATAAATACATAAAACCTGACACATAGTGATATTTTTAAAGGATATTTATGGATCTCAGAAAAGAATAATGGTGCACGTGTGAAGCTAACGTACAGCCTGATGAACAGAAAATAACATAAAACTGCAGGTCATTTAGGGAAGTAATAATATGAACATTAAATCTTTAGATATTCATTTGTTCTAACATTATTAAGTTATGTTTTCTAATTACTGTACTGAATTCCCGCAGAGCCTGTGTTCTAAGGCTCTCCCTTCTAACTTCCAGAGCTGCTATGTTTTGTTTTCTGATTCTGCACCATCTGCTGATGGTTACAATGTTGCGCCCCTGAGGCCCCAACTGAGGTGAAATGAACATGGAACCTGGGGTCCTGGGATCAAGCTGCTGCTTTATAATTCACTGGCATCGACTTTGGGCAAGTCATCTCTTTGAGTGTCTGTTGTCTCATCAGTATAAATGGAGGAAATAATGTCTGCTGCACAGAATTTTTGTGAATTTTTTTTTTCTTTTAATCTCTGTTTTGATTTCATCATTGACCCAGGAGTGAGAATGTTAAATAGAGTACCATTTGGTTGGCACCTACCCCAGCACCTCAGAAGATAGCGCTAAAGAAATGGGTAAATCCACAGCAAAAGGTGTGGACTTACTGCAGAAGTCCCTGGCTATGATTATAACTCAGCAAACACAAGCAGCCAATGGAAAAAAATCACAGACACTCTTTTACCTAGATTGGCCAATCAACATTTTGTCACGCTTTTACATCTGCAGTTGTTGTTGTTACCACTCTAATAGTTATTTTGGTGGAAACATTTGAGAGGAAGTTCCAGACATTATGAACTTTTACCCTTTAAGTACATTAGTTTGTGTCTCCTAATAGCAAAGACATTCTTTTACATAGCCACAGTAAAACAATCAAATTCAGGAAATTTAACAGTAATCCAAGTCAGGCACTTTGGGAGGCTGAGGCAAGAGGATTGCCTGAGCCCACGGGTTTGAGACCAGCCTGGGCAACTTGATGAGACCTCATCTCTATAATCAATAAAAAAATTAGCCAGGCGTGGTGGCGTGTGCCTGTAGTTCCAGCTACTTGAAAGGCTGAGGCGGAAGGATCGCCTGAACCCAGCAGGTCAAGGCTGCGGTGGCTGTGAGCGTGGCACTGCACTCCAGTCTGGGCAACAGAGTGAGACTCCAACTCAAAAAAAAAAAAAAGTGATCCATAGTTCATTTTCAAATTTTCCAATTGTCCCACTGTTGTCCATTATACTATTTTTTTTTTTTTTTTTTTTAGTTGGAGTCTCAATATGTCGCCCCGA
>CAUYQG010127893.1:0-21273 GCA_963574415.1 Tarsius wallacei
GTTCGAGACCCGCCTGGGCAACTTGGCGAGACCTCATCTCTACAATAAATCAAAAATTAGCTGGGTGTGGTAGCGCGCGCCTGTAGTTCCAGCTACTTGGAAGGCTGAGGCGGAAGGATCGCCTGAGCCTAGCAGGTCGAGGCTGTGGTGGCCGCGAACAGCGACTGCACTTCAGTCTGGGCGACAGAGTGAGACTCCAACTCAAAATAAAATAAAAAAAAAATGTTCTTAAAGAAAAAGCTCAGGCCAGGTGCAGAGGCTTAAGCCTGTAATCCCAGCACTTTGGGAGTCTGAGGTGAGAGGACTGCCTAAGCCCGCAAGCTGGGCAACTTGGCAAGACCTCGTCTCTACAATAAATCAAAATATTAGCTGGGCGTGGTAACGCATGCCTGTAGCTCTGGCTACTTGGAAAGCCGAGGCAGAAGGATCGTCTGAGCCCAGCGTCAACGCTGGGGTGGCTGTGAGCATGCTACTGTACAGAGTGAGACTCCAACACACACAAAAAAAAAAAGAAAAGAAAAAGTTCTTTTTTTGTCAGCAAAATTTTCACTTCTTAAAATATACTTTTTACTGAAGTTAACATATATAGAGAAAAGTAATCAAATTACAAGTGCAGAGCATAACAGACTTTTACAAAGTGAACCCACCTGTGTGACCACTGCTCAGCCTGCACAGAGAAAATCCCCAGCACATCAGAAGCCCCCTCGGGCCCCAACCAGACATTAACCCCAATCATCTTTGTTTTAATTTCTTCCATACCATTTCCCCCAAAGAACAGCTCAGCCTAACAGACCATATTTAATGTTTGTCTTTAATATCATATCATATTTCATAGGAATTGATATACAATATTTTTTCATTTCCTGTGATCATAAGACTGTAACTATTAATATGTGTATATAGAACTATTATCACCGCAAGTATTGTAGTATATAATTCTTCAAAATACCATAAATATTATAAATTGCGATTTAAATGCATTAAACATAAAAATACAAATTTTATTGGAAGACAAAAAAAAATTAAAGGACAGATCGAAGGAGACTTAAGGAGATATGACAACTAAATGCAATGTGGGACCCTGGATTGGATCCCAGAACAGAAAAAGGACATTATTAGAAAAACTAGCAAAAGAAAAATAAAGCCTGTAGTTTAGTTAATGGTGTTATTCAATGTTCATTTCTTAGTTTTGATAATTACACTACAGTTATACCAGATTAGTAACATTAGGAAAACTGGGTAAAGGATACATAAGAACTCTCTATATTATTTTCAAAACTTTCCTTAATTCTAAAATTATTTAAAACTAAAAGTTAAAGGAGGCCAGGCATGGTGGCTCAGCCTGTGATCCCAGTACTTTAAGAAGACAAGACAGGAGGACTGCTTGAGCCCAGGAGTTTGAGACTAGCGTGGGCAACAGTAAAACCCCAACATTACAAAAAAAATTTTTTTTAATTAGCTGGGCATAGTGACGCGCCATTGCTTGAGCCAAGAGTTCAAGGCTGTGGTGAGCTGTGTTCGCACCACTGTACTCTAGGCTAGGTGACAGAGTAAGACCTGACTCCAAAAAAAGTTAAAAGAGTTCACAGTATTACTGAAAATGTTAGAGTGCTTGAATTTCTCCTGCATGTGAGTTAGAAGTCTTTAAATTGAAGCAGGAAGGATATAGCAGCAAACCCACCAAGTATGCTGCAATGAGAAAAGGGCTTATTAATGTTCTAAAACTTACAAGGATAGCACATTCGAAGAGTAGTCAAGGAAGATGTAGGTTGGAATTTGTTATTACTGACTGAATCTAAATTGAGATGGAACTTCTATACACCTATGGAAATAATTCAAAAACTATGAAATAAATAATATATTAAAAACATGAATTAGGAATGTAGACTCCAGTGTGGGCTATTTTAAAGACTGTTTCAGGCTGGGCACAGTGACTCAAGTCTGTAATCCTAGCACTTTGGGAGGCCGAGGCAACAGGATTGTCTGAGCTCAGGGGTTCAAGACCAGCCTGGGCAACTTGGTGAGACATCGTCTCTACAATAAATCAAAAAATAAACCGGGCATGGTAGCGCACACCTGCAGTTCCAGTTACTTGGAATGCTGAGGTGGAAGAATCGCCTGAGCCCGCAGGTCGATGCTGCGGTGGCCGTGAGCATGCCACTGCACTCCAGGTTGGGCAACAGGGTGAGACTCTGACTCAAAAAAAAAAAGAAAGACTGTTTCAATGCCCACTTAAAATGGATGTATTTGATTTACTTCAAGCATCCACACATTTAGAAAACCAAATCCGTATCTTACAGGCATTAAGGAAGAAAATAAGGTTGACATTATTTTCTGCCAATGGAGTTCAGACATAACATAAAACTGGGACTTGCTTCGAAGACTCAAAACACACAATTGTCCAAGAGTATGAAGAAACCATTTGGTAATAGAGACAACGTAGGCCAGTCTTTATACACATTGACTGGGCTCAAAACAATAGAACTGAAAAATCAAGAAATGGCCAGCATTTCGCGAAAATAAGGAGAAAAGCATGTGAGGTAACTGGTTAGCATGACTGAGTAACTGGGGTATAAGACCTAGAAATAAACTAAAATGTAACCCCTGTCCACATAAACACTTTTTTAATGGATCAGCGTCTCCTCATTAGATAGATGAGACGAGTTTCCCTTTTTCTCCATACATCATGTATTTCTCCATGGCTGAATGCAGCCTCAACCTTTTTCCTATTTTCTTTGTCATAGCTGTATACCCTAAGAAACTTAGTTCCATAACTAACAGCAAAGTAACTATAGAGTATACTACATGGCAGGCACTGTTCTAAGCAGTTCCCATTTTGATATAGTATAATAAATTCTCACATCAGATCTATGAAGTATGTGCCATTAGCACCTTCTTTTTACCAATGAGGAAACTGACACCCAGAAAGGTCACTTGCCCAACGTCACTCAGCAGGACTGGAGTCTGGGCCCAGAGTTACTTCAGAACCTATGCTTCTAGCCACTAGACTATAATACTGCCCCTCTAGGTGCCACCAACAAATTCGACTGGAAAGAATTTTCTATAGCAATGAACTCCTTCCTAATTAGACATCAAAAATCACAAAATAATCTGTCATTAAAAATGATTGTTAATCATCTACCGGCTGATGAACTAGATTATGTTGTCCTTCAATTCTTTTAAAAGCAAAGAAATAGAAACCACCAGCATGCTGTTAGCAGGACTCAATTAGACATCAATATTTTATACCTTTCTTTGGAAACCTGAAAATTTCTACACCCAAAGACAATGTATCATGTTATGATTTCAGGTGGGCCTTAATAAAAGTGAAAAACGATAACTGTGAAGGGGGAGGTGAGAAAGGAGAGCCCGTCCCCATGAGGTGCTCGCTAGAAACTCAATTTTGGAAAACAGAACCAGAAACTGTCTCCTTTAAAACTGTCCATGTCTACGTGGCCTTTGGAAAGTGTTCATATATGCTCGGGACAACAGCACCTCAGTTTGATGTGAAGACTTCTGCCTGGCTGCCCTATATCACAAACTACTTCTTTTTTTAAGGACATTATCTCTGCTGGCTACATAACCCAATGTCAGGGACCTTTAAATGGAGCAAAGCAGCTACAAGAGCATTACCTGGGAAAGTGATTAACCTTTTGTACTTCAGAGAGGGTACGAAGTAAGAAGGGCTTCAGGTGAGATCCTGTCCACATTAGGTTGTAGTCAGTGCTGCTTGGGTGAACCTAAGGGCAGACAGAAAGACAAGAAAACAAATAAACATCGGAGATAGCCCCTCTCTAGGAAGAGCAATGGCAGAAAAGGCCATGGTGGTTTTTCATCCACAGAGCACTCATGGAGTGACCCAGTTAGTATATGAGCCTAGTAAGACAAAATCAGAGTATAATCAAGTTCAATGAATGGGAGATGGGCAAATTCCAGTTGCAGAAAGTAAAATAAATTAACCCTTCTATAAAAGTACATGAAGGCTGGGCGCAGTGGCTCATACCTATAATCCCAGCACCTTGGGAGGCCAAGGTGAGAGGACTGCCTGAGCCCACGGGTTCAAGACCAGCCTGGGCAACTTGGCAAGACCTCATCTCTACAATAAATCAAGAAAAATTAGCCAGGCATGGTGGCACATACCTATAATTCCAGCTACTTGGAAGGCAGAGGCAGAGGCAGAAGGATCACCTGAGCCCAGCAGGTCGAGGCTGCTGTGGCCATGAGTGTGCCACTGCACTCCAGCCTGGGTGACAGAGTGAGACTCCAACTCAAAAAAAGAAAAAAAGTACATGTATTCTCTTAATATTCTTGTATGTCAAAGTATGAGATGAGATGAAGACCCAATCCTTTCTCAGACTGTCCTTACATCCTTGCTGTTACTGGTTAGAAAGTTGACTAAAACCTTATAGTAGCAAACCAACTTATATTTCATTAGCTCATTCATTAGAATTAATTTGTTTACTCATTCAACAATTAAGTACTCTGTGCCTATAATGTGGTAGTTACTATGTTAAGCACTAGAGATAAAACAACAAGACAGGATATAAACTAGAATCAGAACTTCCTCAAAATGGCTCCTATATCTCAACCTAGACTAAGAAGACAGCAACCAGGCTTTTAAAAATTGTCACAAAATATCTGTAGTAGAAGTCTATTTAGGATTTTTGATGACAACATCCACTTTCCCTAGTTTTCCTTCAGGAACAACTTACTCTTTGGTTTTAAAGGACCTACCAATCTCCACCCATCCCCTCTCCCAAGAAGTAAATCCATGACCCAAGTGAGACCGATCATTCTATCGCCAGAATGTGACATTTTTTTTTCTGAGTGGGGGTCTCACTCTGTCACCCAGGTTGGAGTGCAGTGACACAATCACAGCTCACTGCAGCCTTGACCTCCTGGGCTTAGTTAATCCTTCTGCCTCAGTCTCCCGAGTAGCTGGGACTACAGGCACAAGCCACCATATCCAGCTAATGTGTAAAATTTTTTTGTAGAGATGAGATCTCACTATGTTGCTAGGCTGGTCTCAAACTCCTAGGCTCAAATGATCCTCTTGCCTTGGCCTCCCAGAGTACTGAGATTACAGGCATGAGCCATGCCCCCAGCCCAGAACGTGATTCTTAAGCAGAGCACACGAACAATGAATGGAGTCCAGCCACTTCCATGACAGTGCCCTGAGATGATCCAGAAAATTCCTGTTCCTAGATCCCTGGGGCTGTCCTCTCTCCTTCCAAAGTCCTGCCTTTTCAGCTTTTCCTCTGATTCCACTAGCTACCCTCCGCACACCTTTCCTACAAAACCAAATCACTTTTGGTTTAAGGAAAGCAGAGTCTGTTTCTGTTGCCTGCAATCAAAGAACATTAATGGCTATCAGAAAATTCCATATGGGCAACTGTGCCTCTAGACCAAGCCTAAGAACAAAGCAAGAAAAATAATTTTGTAAAAAATCCTATGGAAATATGATCCACGTATTGCGAGGAGAAACTGGGAAAGCCACTCAGAACTCCAATCTGAGTTCTACATCATCTGCACTGGTCCCATGTACTTCCTAGAGCTGGCCTTGTTAATTGGTAAAGTCAGTTAGGCGGCTAGAATTTTCAGCTTCTGAGCAGATCAGGTGAGGTAGCAAAAATGAACTTACTTCATGAAATCCATGGGCTGTCAGAATGCTGCGTACCAGGCGACTGTCAGTTCTCACAATCTTGTAAGACAAATGATACCGTTCTAAAGAAAAACAAAGAACCAAGTTTGGTAACCAGAAAGTTAACTGTGGAAACAAATAAGCTGTAAGATGATGGCTTGTTCAATGATACTCAATAGCATTAATACTTCTACTCTTAAAACTACGACAAATAAATTGAAGATTATTTTAAACCAAGGGTTTGTAAACTGAAACTCATTGGAATTCACTAAACATGGATAGGGAGAAAAATTACGTGTTTGTTTTCACTCGCTACCATTTGAAATTTAACAATAACTTCAATTAGGAATGTAGGAAAGAAAGCAGGCAGTATTAACATATTAGTGACCCTGCCACCAATAGGTATCAGATATTTTCAACTATTTTACAGTTGTTACAATTATCTCAAGATGTCACTTATTCTTATAGTATTTAAAAATTATAGTAGTTAACAAACCTCCCACTAGCTAATAAAAAAGCACATACATCACAAATTCTAAAAAAATATTTTGATTGCTATGTTTCAGCACAATTGATTACCTTTGTAATTACTTATATGTATTTTTATCCACTTAAAAACATTTTTCTGGGCCAGGGTCGGTGGCTCAGCCTGTAATCCCAGCACTTTGGGAGGCCGAGGCAAGTGTATTGCCAGAGCCCGCGGGTTCGAGACCAGCCTGGGCAACTTGGCAAGACCTCGTCTCTACAATAAAATAAAAAATAGCCAGGCATGGTAGCGTGCGTCTGTAGTTCCAGTTACTCAGAAGGCTGAGGCGGAAGGATCACCGGAGCCCAGCAGGTCAACACTGGGGTGGCCATGAGCACGCGTGCCACTGCACTCCAGCCTGGGCAGAGGAGTGAGACTCCAACCCAAAAAAAAAAAAAAAAATTTCTGGCCAGGTATGGTGGCTTACGCCTATAATCCCAGCACTTTGGGAAGCCAAGGTGGGAGGATCACTTGAAGCCAGGAGCTCAAGACCAGCCTGGACAATATAGCAAGACTTCATCTCTACAAACAACAACATTATTCTGAGACGAGGCCCGCAGGTTTCTCCAGACTGCCAATAAGTTTACTGTACCAAAAAGATTTAGAACCCCTGCTTCAGACAACCCTCTGTGTCCTATATTGCTGGTTACCATGGTATCTCAGCCCAGACATTAGAAAGTGGTGACCCAAGAACCAAATCCAGCTTGCAGACATGGTTGTTCATTCCTCACGGTACTCTAAAAATAAGATTAAATTAGCTGCTAACCTTTTGAAATTGGAAGCATGCATATAAAAATCTAGATTTATGGGCTTCTCTTGAAAAATCTAGCTACCTTGGGCTCTCTTCTCTCCAATGGCAAGCGTCAATGGGAGAATTGCAACTGCCCCCTTCAGGACAGGCCTACACTCTTGTTCTGCACACCACCACCCTGCTTCACTCATTCTCACTTTCTGCCAGGCCCCTGTAAGCATTTGTGCTTGTGACTACTGTCAGAGAAGAAAAATCTGAAACCATGTGAAATTTTTACATATCCCCAGGGATTAGCTTTGCTCTAGACCATTACAATCTCTTCCTATGCACCACTACAAACTGTTGGGAAAAGCTAGCTAAGAGTTCTATGGAAGAATTTTTTAAGTGGACTGCATACTGAATATTTCTAAGTGAGTTTAGTATAGACATTTATGAATGGATTCTAGGACAATATTCAGCCTCTATAGTCAAAGACGACCATTCTTTTTAAGAGTTTATATGAAAATATTCATAAATCCCTGCTGCTACTTGCCCAGCCCTGGCAGGAATGCCATATAAACATAGGACGATTAATGTCAAAAAGCCAGACTCTCCATATTTCTTATCCTTGTGGCAAACTTTAAAGCTGAGTCACAGGTTTTTCCCAGTGGCCAGTCACTGTTATGTTGTCTTTGCAGTACACAGCACAAATCTTGTGTTTGCCTCAGTGCAGAAACATGACGTAAGAAGCAGTACAATGCACTGCTTAGGAGTATGCATTCTGATTCCAAGCTGGGGAGGAAAAGCACAAAATAGGCCTGGACTATCTTGCTATGCCAAAAAAAGAGGAAAATGCTCAAAACTGACTAGGGACCTGTCACAAAGAGTTTGAAGGGGCTCCCAACAGTCAAACTTGAGACAACTTAAACATAAAAATAAATAGCAAAAAGGTTATAACACACTTATGAGTCCACACTGAGAAGGAGGTGGGAAGGCTGCTATAATAGATTATAACACTTGGCAGCTTAAATGCAAGTTAATTCTCTTATAGTTCTGTAGGTCAGAAGTCTAACACAGGTCTCATCGAGCTAAAGTCAAGGCATCGGCAGGGCTGGGTTCTTTTTGTTGGCTCTTGGTAGGATTTGCTTCCCTCCTTTTTCCAGCTTCCAGTGGCCACCCCATTCCTTGGCTTGTGGCTTATGGCCTCCTTCCTCCATCTTTGAAGCTAAAAACGGTGGGTCCAGTTCTTCTCACACCACAACACTCTGACTTATTCTACCTCCTCCTCCCATTTTAAAGAATCCTTGTGATTATGTTGGACCCACTTGGATAACACAAGATGATCTCCCTATCTTAAGGTCAGTTGACAGGCAACCATAATTCCATCTACAACCTTTGCCATGTAAAGTAACATATTCAAAGGTTCTGGGAATGAGGAGGTAGACATTTTGGGGGGACTATTATTCTGCCTACCACAGAAGTTCCTATTTATAGAAACTCTGGTTAATAAATGTGCTAGAAAATATAAAAATGGAAAATAACCATTTTACAAAAACCATAAGAGTAAGTGATTCAGACAATAATCAGTGGATACCAAGGGACACCAATGATCAAAACTAGCATCACCAATAATGCAAAATAATGATATCATATACTTTAAAATGTGATATACTAAGAAGAACACAGCTTCTCCCCAAATGATATTCCTAAAAATTTTAAAAATTCTGAATCTAAACATCTGGAAACAATTAAATATAATTAAACTTAAGGTTATCTTTAAAATGTCTGGAATCTTAAAAATGTCAATGTTAGACTAAAAGAAAAAAAAGTTGATCCTTCCGCCTTAGACTTCCAAGTAGCTGGAAGGAAAAAAAAGTCTGGTAAATACCTGTAGATTAAAGTAGACTAAAGAAATATGACAACTAAATGAAATCTTTGATTGAATCCTGGAGAGAAAAACAAAAGGCTACTATAAAGGACAATACTGGAACAATGGGGAAATGTGCATAGGGACTGTAGAGTAGATAATATTTTACCAATGACATATCACTGTGCTTATAGAGAAGATGCTCTTATTCTCAGGAGAGACTTGCTGAATAAAGTATCAAGTCATGAAATACTTGAACTAATTCTCAAGTGGTTAAGAGAGACAGAGAAACAAATACAGCAAAATGTTAGTACTTGGTGATTCTCGGGAAAAGCTGTATATGTGTGTTCACTATACTATTCTTGCACTTGTCTAAATGTTTTTAATTTTTCTAAGTAAAATGTTTAGAATGATAACCATGTTCACTAACTTCTCCATTTTTGCCCATGAAAAGCCAAAGCGTCATCAACAATGTGGTGACTGCTGGAGCCAGAGACTATACCCGATTCTGGGCACGTTCTGCAGTGCCTGCCTCTCAGGACCAGGCCGTGGGGAAGCTGAGCAGTTAACTGTGTGTGGAAAACAGACAGTGGGTGCACGGGGGTGAGGAGAGAAGGTGGAGTAATAAGAGTATGTCTCCAGAGCCAAACCATCAGGGTTCAAATCCTGGCTCTACCACTTCCTGTCTGTTACCTTCAATAAGTTATTTAACTTCTCCATGCTCCACTTCCTCCCCTGTAAAATGGAGTTAATAATAACAGCACTTACCCCACGGGGTAGTTGTAAGCACAAAATCAGTTAATACACGTAAAGCTTTAGAATGGCTTTTGCTGTATAGTAAAAATTATATTTACATAAAAAAGTAAATACATAGTAAAAATAACTATTAACACATTGTACATATACAGCAACTAAAAAATTTAAATGCTGTTAACAAACTTTCTCCTACTTCTAATATACAAGAAAACACAATCACTACTGCACTCAGTGGCAGGCCTGAGTTTTACAGTACATGAATAGCAAGTAGTGACCCTCCCCTTCTAATCAATACCACTAGTTATAACCCAACTCAGATACAGTGAACACGCTCCACGAGGGGAGCACAAGGAAGGAAGGCTGGAATTGACAGAGCAACCATCACTGCTGGGGATTTGTAATTCCTATAGTTCATCTATACTCTGTGTCTAACAGCCCTCCGTGTCCAGCAATGCTGGACAGCAGTATATCCTAGACCAGAGGTTATAAACTGGTGACCCAAGGACTAGACCCAGTCAGCAGACAAGGTTTGCTTATCATTCATGGTGTTTCACAATAAAACTGAATTAATTGCTAATCTTTGAAAATTGGAAGAATTCATACAACAATCTAGATTTCTGGGCTTCTCTTGAAAAACCTGACAACCTTGGTATGATGGTTAATTTTGTGTCAACTTGACTGTGCCACAGGATAGTAAACATTATTTCTGGTGTATCTGTGAGGGTATCTCCAGATGAGATTAGCATTTACACCTGTGGACTGAGTAAAGCAGATTGCCCTCCACAACATGGCAGGCATCATCCAATCCTTTGAAGGCTAGAATAAAACAAAAGGTGGTTGAATTCACTCTTTGCTGATGGAGCTAGGTCACATATCTTCTCTGCCCTCCATACTCGTGGTTCTCAGGAATTCAGATTCTAACTAGAATCTATATCATTGGCTCTCTGGGTCTCCGGTCTTCAAATGACACCAACAGCTTTTCTGGGTCTCCAGTTTGCAGATGGCAGATAAAGGGACTTTTTAGCTTCCATAATTGCATGACCCAATACCATAAAATAAATCTATGTCTCAGTCTTTGTTTCTCTATTCCCCCTCACCCCACCCCCCCAACCATTGGTTCTGTTTCTCTGGAGAATCCTGACTAGTACACATGAGCTTTCTCTCCCATGACAAGTCACCTGGAGAACTGCAACTACAAACTGAACCTGCCCAACTTCCCAAGAAAGAACCACCTCATCCCATGTTTTCTTCCAATAAAGTCAAGAGGCAAGCAAGGCATGGTTCTCCTTGACTACCAGCGAACTGCCAGATATGCTATTTCTGAGCTTATGAATAGGCACTGCATCAACCCCACCAAGGAACAGCAGAATCTCCTATTCTCCAGCCACTCGCATATACCCCAAGAGGCAACCTGAAGTGCCTGAACCCCTGGCAAATTCCAGGGTTGGCTGCAGCAGAGCAAATGAAAACAGGAACCAATAATCAAACTGTCAGCACATAGGTACCTGAGAAGTAGTGAAGTACCTTCAGGAATTTGGACAAAAATAGAATGGAAAACCAGAATAAAAATGAAGCTGACATTTCTTACTTTTCAAAGACCAAAATCACCCTTACAGGCAACACAGTGTAGCTGTGCCCTAGTGTCAGAAAATTAGGTTACCTAGGATTAGGATTAGGATATCTGCACTGTCCAATACACTAGTCACTAGCAACATGTGACTAAGGAGCACTTGAAATGTGACTAGAGTGACAAAGAAACTAAATTCTAAATTGTATTTAACTCCAATTAATTCAAATTTAAGGACTAATATCTGATTCAGTTACTGGAAAACCTGTTTGAAACAACTTGAATATACAAATTTAGTTTTCCAACTATAACATTTATGAATTTAAATACAGATCAAATATTTCCAATGAAAATTCTGCAGCAAATTGAGATGCTCTACTAAGTGCAAAATGCATACTACATGTAAAATGTCTCATTAATGATTTTTATTGAGTAAATGCAGAAATAATGTTTTGATGATATACTGGGCTAAACATTATTAAAATTAATTTCACCACGTTTTCACTTTTTGAAATAATGCTACTAGAAATTTTCAATCACATATATAGCTTGCATCATACATCTATTGCTAGTCTATACAAATACAGAGCACAATTTAAAATACCTATGTTGCCTCTAACATACAATTCCATTTGCATGTTTAAAGTACATACAATTTGGAAAAAAAAAACAGGGTTATAATGAGGAAAAAGTCATATTCCTGGCACATTTCACAAATAAAGCATGAGAAATTATATTGCACCCAAAATATTAACAGTGAATTCAATGAAACATTTAATAAACAGAAAAAACAAAGTTGGCATCTAACACTATGAGATCAAAAGAAGATAACTAATGTCTCAGATATACTTCTCAAGGGGATTTAACTGCAGGCTTATGATCCGAGCAGATCTATGTCATCTACTCAAGAGAGGAAAAAAAAAAAAAGTTACAGACTGAGAGTACTTAATAATTCAGAAAACAGAGGCAGCAACTAGCAAAAGTCATTCAAATTATTATTTTCATAAAGAAAGGTGAAGAAAATTATTAAACCTCAAGAAACAGAAAGAGAAATTCAAAAACAGATTGAGAAAAGCTTAGTGGCTTTTTTTTAAATCACAAAAACGTGTAAAGAAAAAAACAAAACATATGGTTCTAGAAAATAGTAATTGCATAAACAGATGATTACGTTGATAGATTTTTTTTCCCAATAAATATTAAGTATTCGATAAAAAAAAGGTATGCCAGCCGGGCTCGGTGGCTCAGCCTGTAATCCCGCGCCTTTGGGAGGCTGAGGTGAGTGGATTGCCCGAGCCCGCAGGTTCGAGACATGCCTGGGCAACTTGGCAAGACCTCGTCTCTACAATAAATAAAAAAATCAGCCGGGCGTGGTAGCGCGCGCCTGTAGTTCCAACTACTTGGAAGGCTGAGGCGGAAGGATCGCCAGAGCCCAGCAGGTCGAGGCTGTGGTGGCTGGGAGCGGCCACTGCACTCCAGTGTGGGCGACAGAGTGAGACTCCAACTCAAAAAAAAAAAAAAAAGGTATGCCTATTGCCATGGAATAGATTAGTTTCTGTAACAAGCAGACCAAAGGAAGCATGTTTGGGGGGGATTATTCACTTCTGTTGTTTTTATCCAACTTTGATATTTTGGCTTGAATCATATTTAGAGCATGTTTCTCAGCAAAGAGTCTACAATTACTCAGGCTTCAGAGAACATGAATGAACTGCATCCCTTTAAGTGATACCTAGCAACCTGCTGAGGAGATTAGAACAAGGACTCTTGAGGAGGGATAGGGATTCAAACCCCAGAAGCAGGTGCTCACAGTCCTCTGAACTCCTGGCTTATTATGTGGCAATGACAAACCTTAAATCATTTAAAAGTAGAACAGATGCTATTCAACAAATAGAATAAGCAGCACATGTTTTGAGTGCCTACTATGCACCCAACACTAAATGATCTCATTTAATCTTCCTAACACCTGCAAAGTAGATATTATCTCCATTTTACTCCTAATGAAACTGGTTAAGAGAGTATAAGTGACTTGCTGAAGACTCACAGCTAGGAAATGCAAAAGCTGGAATTTGAATCAATGACTGAAAACCCAAGTATAGACCTTTTTCACTCTACCGCATAAGTTTTGATCCATAGCATTATAACCTTTAAGAGTTATATGTTAACCCCGGACTCAGAACACTGTTTAAAATCCAAGAGGAGTAGAGATAAATGAAACTGAAAATATAAAACAATACAGAAAATAAGCAAAACCAAAAGTTGGATCTTTAAAGTTGGATCTTTAAAATAACCAACAGGGCTGGGTGCAATGGCTCATGCTTGTAAATTCCAGCACTTTGGGAGGCTGAGGTGGGAGAATCATTTTAGACCAGGAGTTCAAGACCAGACTGGGCAACATAACAAGAACTAGTCTCTACAAAAAATCTTTTAAAAATTAGCTGAAGGCTGGGCTTGGTAGCTCAGTCTGTAATCCCAACACTTTGGGAGATCAAGGCAAGTGGATTGCCTGATCCTGTGGGTTTGAGACCAGCCTGGGCAACTTGGCAAGACCTCGTCTCTACAATAACTGAAAAATTAGCCAGGCATGGTAGCACGTGCCTGTAGTTCCAGCTACTTGAAAGGCTGAGGCAGAAGGATCACCAGAGCCCAGCAGGTCGACGCTGGGGTGCCATGAGCATGCCACTACACTCCAGCCTAGGCAACGGAGTAAGACTCCAACTAAAAAAAAGAAAAAAAAAAAAAAAAATAGCTGGTCATGGTGATATGCACCTGTAGTACTAGTTATTTGGGAGGCTGAAGAAGGAGGATCAATTGGGTCCAGGAATTTGAGTATGCAGTGAACTATGACTGCACCATGCACTCCAGTCTGGGTGACAAAGAGAGATCCTATCTCAAAAAAATAAAACAAAATAATCCACAAAATTGCCAAATCTTTCACAGGACTAAGAAAAAAAGACTCAATTACTAAGATCGGAGATGAAAGGGGGGACATTACTACCGACCTTACAGAAATAAAAAGGATTATTTTAAAAACTACAATTGTATGGAAACAAATTAATAAGCTAAATAAAATGGACAAATACCTAGAAACACAGAAACTACCAAAACTGACTAAAGAAGAAATAGAAAATATAAATAGACTTATAACAAGTGAAGGCTACAGAGAATTCATTCTATAAAGCTAGGATTACTCTGATATCAAAGCCAGACAAAGGCATCAGAAGAAAACTGTAGACCAGTACCCCTTATGAATAAGTAACAAAAGTCTTCAGCTAAATACCAGCAAACCAAATTCAACAGCAAATTAAAAGGATTATTAAGCCGGGCTTGGTGGCTCAGCCTGTAATCCCACGCTTTGGGAGGCTGAGGTGAGTGGATTGCCTGAGCCCGCGGGTTCGAGACCCGCCTGGGCAGGCAAGACCTCATCTCTACAATAAATCAAAAAAATCAGCCGGGCATGGTAGCACGCGCCTGTAATTCCGGCTACTCGAAAGGCTGAGGCGGAAGGATCGCTGGAGCCCAGCAGGTCGAGGCTGCAGTGGCTGGGAGCGGCCACTACACTCCAGTCTGGGCGACAGTGAGACTCTAACTCAAAAAAAAAAAGGATTATTTACCCTGAGCAAGTAGGATTTATCTCAGGAATGTGAGGAATGATTCAACATACAAAAAGTCAGCAGTATAATACATGACATTAATAGAATAAAGGGAAAAAATGTTCATCTCAATTTATGTAGAAAAATACTTTGACAAAATTTCAACACCTTTTCATGAAAAAAACATACAACAAACTAGGAACAGATGGGAACTTTCACAACATGATAAAGGACATTTATGAAAAACCCACAACATCACACTGAACAGTGAAAGGCAAGAAAGCTTTCCCTCTATGGTCAGGAAAATGACAAAGATGCACTCTATTCAACATTGTACTGGAAATTCTAGCCAGAGAAATTAGGCAAGAAAAAGACATAAAAGGTTGGAAAGGAAGAAGTAAAATTCTCTCTATCTGCAGATGACATGTTCTATTTAGGCAATCTTTTTTTTTTTTTTTTTGAGTTGGAGTCTCACTCTGTTGCCCAGACTGGAGTGCAGCGGCCGCTCTCGGCCACCACAGCCTCGACCTGCCGGGCTCAGGCGATCCTTCCGCCTCAGCCTTCCAAGTAGCTGGAACTACAGGTACGCGCTACCATGCCTGGCTTATTTTTTGATTTATTGTAGAGATGAGGTCTCGCCAAGTTGCCCAGGCGGGTCATGAACCCACGGGCTCAGGCAATCCACTCACCTCAGCCTCCCAAAGCATGGGATTACAGGCTGAGCCATCGAGCCCTGCTTATTTAGGTGATCTTAAGAAATATACAGGCTGGGCTCAGTGGCTCAGCCTGTAATCCCAGCATTTTGGGAGGCCGAGGCAAGTGGACTGAGTCCGCGGGTTCAAGACCAGCCTGGGCAACTTGGTGAGACCTCGTTTCAACAATAAATAAAAAATTAGGCTGGATATGGTGGTTCAGCCTGTAGTCCCAGCACTTTGGGAGGCCGATGCGAGAGGATTGCCTGAGCCCTGGGGTTCAAGACCAGTTTGGGCAACTTGATGAGACCTCCTCTCTACAATAAAAATCACAAAAACTAGCCAGACATGGTAGCATGTGTCTGTAGTTCCAGCTACTTGAAAGGCTGAGGCAGAAGGATCGGTAGAAGGATCACCTAAGCCCAACAGTTCAAGGCTGCAGTGGCATGAACGTGCCACTGTACTCTAGCCTAGGTGACAAGAGTGAGACTTCAACTCAAAAATAAATAAATAAATAGACGGGTGTGACAGCCCATGCCTGTAGTTCCAGCTACTTGGAAGGCTGAGGCAGAAGGATCGCCGGAGCCTAGAAGGTCAACACTGTGGTGGCCGTAAGCATGCCACTGCACTCCAGCCTGGGCGACAGAGTGAGACTCCAACTCAAAAAAAAAAAAAGAAAGAAATATACACAAACAAAAACCATTAGAGCTAATACACAAATCCTGAAAGGTTTCAGGATACAAGATCAATATACAAAACTCAAGTGCATTTCTATACACTAGCAATTATCAACCCAAAAATGAAATCGAGAAAATAACTCTATTTATAATAACATCAAAAAGAATAAAACATTAGGAATAATTTAACCAAAAAGGTACAAGACTCATACACTGAAAACTACAAAACATTGCTGAAAAAAATTAAAGCTGCCCAAATACTTGGAAATACATCCAATTGGACTGGAAGGCTTAATAGTGTTAAGAGAGCAATGCCCTCAAAAGTGATTTACAGATTCAGTGCGCTCCCTATCAACATCCCAATAGTCATTTTTGAAGAATTTGAAAAGCCAATCCTACAATTCATATGCAATTGCAAGGGACCCTGAAAAACATATTGAAAAAGAACAACATTAAAGGTCTCACACTCCCTAATTTCAAAATATAATACAAAGGTGTATATTAATTGCCCTTCCCCTACGTTGGGGAAGGGACTCTCTTCTCTCTTTCTCTCTAATTTACTTTCTAAATAAATGATATTTTCTAATCAAAAAAAAAAAAAAACCCAAAGGTACGTTAATCAAAACAGTATGGTAATAGCATAAGAAAAATACACAAGTCAATGGAATATTAAGAGTCCATATACAAACCCATACATCTATGTCCAATTGATTTTCAACAATAAAGCCAAGACCATTCAGTCAAGAAAAAAAATAGTCTCTTCACTAACTGTTCTGAGACAACTGGATATCCAAATGCAAAAGCATTAAGGCAGACCCTCATCTAACACTACATTTTTTAAAAAATAACTCAGAATATATCAAAGACTTTTTAACTCTAATCATATGAGTTCTAATAGTAAAACTCCTAGAAAAAACATAGGGATCATAACTCTAGGTTAGGCAATGTTTTTCTTAGATATGACACCAAAAATATAAGCAACAAAAGAAACACTACATAAATTGGATGTTACAAAACTAAAATATTTTGCTCATGAATGAATATATGAGCAAGAGAATGAAAAGACAATCCACAGAATAGGAATATTTGCCAATCATATATATGGTCTAGCATCCAGAATATACAAAGAACTCTTATAGCTCAACAACAAGAGATAACCTAATTTTTTTAAATAGGCAAAGGGCTTGAATAGACATTTCTGCAAAGAAGATATACAAATAAGTAACAAGCACATGGAAAGATGCTCAGTGTCATCAGTCACTAAGGAAATGCAAACCAAAATCACAATCAGTCAAGCGCAGTGGCTCACACCTGTAATCCCAGCACTCTGGAAGGTGGAAGCAAGAGGACTGCCTGAGCCCATGGGTTTGAGACCAGGCTGAGCAACTTGGTGAGACCTCATCTTTTCAATAAATCAAAAAATTAGCCAGGCTCAGTGGCATGCGCCTGTAGTTTCAGCTACTTGAAAGGCTGAGGCAGAAGGATTGCCTGACCCCAGCAGGCTGAGGCTGCAATGGCCATTAGCGTGCTACTGCACTCCAGCCTGGGTGACAGAGAGAGACTCCTCAAAAAAACAAATAAACAAAAAATCACAACCAGATACCATTTCATATTCACTAGTATAGCTATAATCTAAAACATAGAAAATAATAAATGTCAGTGAGGATGTGGACGAATTGGAGCCTGTACACGATGTTGGTGAGAATGTAAAATGGTATAGCCATTAAGGAAAAGAGTTTGATAGTTCTTAATAAGTTAAACATACAATTACCATATGGCCTGGCAATTCCATTCCTATGTATACCCAAAATAACTCATAACAGGTGTTCAAACAACAACTTGTTCATGCACAGTCACAGCAGCACTATTCACAATATACAAAAAGATGTAAACAACAAAAATGTCCATCAACTGATGACTAAATAAACAAAATGTCCCACACACTGGAATTATTATTCAGTCTTGAAAAGGAATGAAGGACTGACACATCTACATGGATAAACCTTGAAAACATTACGCTAAGTGAAAGAAGCCAAACACAAAAGGCCACATATATGATCCCATTTATTTGAAATATCCAGAATATGCAAATTCATAGCGACAGAAAGTAGATCAGTGCCAGGGACTAATGGTATAAGGGAATGGAGAGTGACTGCTAAAGGGCACAGGCTTTACTCTGGAACAATGAAAATGTTCAGAAACTACACAGTGGTAATGGCTGCACAACACTGTGGATATACTAAGTAACAATGACCTGTACACTCTACAACAGTTAAGTAATAAATTTTATGTGTATTTTACCACAATTTGAAGAAAAAGACCGGTACAGTGGCTCATGGTTATAATCCCAGCACTTTGGCAGGCTGAGAAGGGAAGATAGCTTGACTCCAGGAATTCAAGACCAGCCTGGACAACATAGAGGGATCTATCTTGTCTCCACCAAATCAAAAAAAGCCAGGCATGGTAGTGTACCTGTAGCCACAACTACTCAGGAGGCTGAGACAGAAGGATTGCCTGAGCCCAGGAGTCAAGGCTGCAGTGAGCCACTTCACTCCATTACACTCCAGCCTGGGTGACAGAGTGAAACTCTGACTCAAAAAAAATTATATATATTTATATACACACACACATATATATAATTCTGAAAAAAAAATTAGAGAAAAAACATAAGCAGAAAACAAGTTAAGCAATTATAATCTCTGAAGCATAACAACTCAATAGATTTTTCTCACGACCAAGGCCCTTTCCCTATCTATATATCATATCAATTTCTTCAAGACAATGCTGTCAGGGCCATGTCCAGCTCTGTCATCTATGGGAGAGCTTATACCCACCTCCAATAACTCGAATATTGTTGTCCTTCGTCAGAATAGCCTCAGCATGGAATACCAAAACTGGAATTCTCCGGCAGCCTCCAGTCCACATGATGCACGGATGATCCCTACAACCATACAAAGCCTTCATCAATTTACAGCTCACCGTCTAAATTCACTGCTGAAGCAAGTTACTATGGCTTGCTGCTTAGCAGCCTTCCCATCCCTTCTGGAATAAGAATCCCAAATATCCTGTGGGCAATCACTCTTCTGTTCTTAGCCATGTGTCTATTTAGGATTAACTCCAGAGATGGGCCTGCTCCAGAGAGGGGCCTTGGTTGGTTTCAGCCAATCAGGGTAGTTCATCATTCAGTTAGTAACTGAGTCAGAGATGGACACGTAAACCAGCTGGAGCCCATGAGTGTAAGGAGACATGTTCTGAGACCCTCTGGAATAGCAGTGCTTTCTTTCTCTTCTGTAGCAGCTACAGGTGATGGCCCCTCTTCCTCTCGCTGATGTTGAATGAAAATGAGAAGTCTGGAACTGCAACAGCAACTTTGTGACTTTGAGGGGAGAACCTGGAGCTGTTGGGAGGAAGTCAGTGGGAGCCTGACTCAAAGGAGAGAAATAATATTCTGGGTGTTAAAATCAGAGTTGCAGAATCAAGATCTGCCTAAATGAATTAATAAATTGCCTTTATTATTTAGGAAAATTTGAATTATGTTTTAACTCACTGCACACATGAAGAATCCTAACTGATATGTTCACAATAATGTATATACCGCTTTTACACCCATTTTTCTCTCTTTTTTTTTGAGAAAGTAGGATTTATTGAGAGGACAGAAAAGTTCCCACAGTGGGAAGGGACCCGAAAGCATTGCCTATACCCATTTTCAAGTCAATGTAATGACTTATCCTAAGATTCTGAGCTAGGAACCCTAAATTAATACAAGTATACCATATCTTAAAGAAAGCCTACACTAAATGGAGCAGCATATATTTTTCCCCAGTATAAAACCAGAAGGCAGAAAGGGACCTCTAACTTTATTCTCTTTCTCTATCCTCAAGAAATCTCAGTGTAGTCAATCTTGGACAGATGGACATTTACTCACAAATTAGAAAAATCTTCAACCTCCTTAGGGCAAGGAGGTAGGAAGAGAAAGAAAATTAAATAAACTGAGTCCCTATTAAGTGCCAGAATGTGAACTAAGGGCTTTCACCTCCCACTTAATCCTCTTGCCTGCACTATGAACTGAAGAAAAAGTGTCTCAGAGAGGTTCAGTAACTTGCGCAAGGTCATACAGCTGGATCAGTAAGGGAACAGGTATTTGAACCCAATGTCTATGTTCTTTCTACCCTTTATCTCCCTAATCACATTTAGTGAAGTTCTACATACTGAACACCTTGAATTCAATTCTTTGGGAACTCAAACTAATCAAATCCTTAAATGGAATAAGATCCATTTAGCCAAGATTGACCCTGCTCTTAAAAATTCATATAGCCACACCTCTTCACAAAGGCCACACCACAAATCTCAGGGCCAATTTAGACCCTCCCAATCCAAAGTAAAAAAGAGCTACACTGAATGCATAGGCCACCAGGCTCCGAGTCAGAGAAGTGAGGCAGCCTTTAGACCTGGCATGAACTACCAACAGCATTTTAGTGAAGAAAGAAAAGAACACCATCCCTAATTCATTCCCTATTCTCTAGAAATGGAATGTGGATGCTTATTGTTCTTTATTTGACTCAGTGGTGGTAACCATTTGTGAGAAATGGCGTTGACAGAGAACATTTTTTATCAAGAAGGATTTTTTGTGCCTTGCTTACTTTTTTAATGTTAAACACCTGTAAAATGTGGGCATGAGACCAGATGATTCCTATGGTCTCGTCCAACCTTCATTTCTCCACTGTACAATATTTCTAAGTCAGCAGATAGAGAAAAAACAGGCAGTCTAAACTACAAAGACTTGGACAGAAACTCTGGAAACTATTCAAGATTCTCTGTCTATCTAGCACTAGCTACCAACTGGCACCTCTATGTCTTAGCACTTACAAACGATTGCTGCTACAATTTTTTAAATGCCTGACAAGAATCAGGAACATAATAAACAGATACACAGCTGAGAAGAGCCCAGGCTCTAACTATACTATCTGTAGAAAGCCAAACCTCCAGCCAGGCTTGGAGGCTCAGCCTGTAATCCCTCGCTTGGGGAGGCTGAGGTGAGTGGATTGCCTGAGACCGCGGGTTCGAGACCCGCCTGGGCAACTTGGCGAGGCCTCATCTCTACAATAAAAATCAAAAAATTAGCCGGGCGTGGTAGCGCATGCCTGTAGTTCCAGCTACTTGGAAGGCTGAGGCGGAAGGATCGCTGGAGCCCAGCAGGTCGAGGCTGCGGTGGCCGGGAGTGGCCACTGCA
>CAUYQG010127896.1:0-21839 GCA_963574415.1 Tarsius wallacei
ATGTATTCTCTGTTGATTCTGTGTTCTGCTGTTCTCTTGGGAAGTGTATGAGCATCCTTTTTTTTTTTTTTTTCTTCTGGCTTAATACCTTTGTAAGCATTTCTTGTAGAACTGGCCTGGAAGCTGCATGATCTCTTAGGAATTAGATGTCTGGGAAGGATTTTAATTCTCCATCGCTAATGAAACTGAGCTTCTCTGGGTAGGAAATTCTTGATTGAAATTGTTAATCTTTGAGGACTTTGAATATTGGACTCCAGTCCCTTCTAGCTTGTAGTGTTTCTGCCAATAGGTCTGCTGCTATTCTGATTGGTTTTCCCTGGTAGGTAGTCTGACCTTTCTCTCTTGCTGCCTTAGGATTTTTTCTTCTGTGCCTACTTTGTGTAGGCAAATTACTATGTGTCTAGAGGTTAGTCTTCTCATTTGATGTCTTGCAGGGGTTCTCTGTGTCTCTTGTGTTTGGATGGTCACATCTCTGGTGAGATGGGGAAAGTTTTCTTGGATAACCTCCTGGAATACTTGTTCCAAGGTGTTCTCCATTTCCCTTTCTTCTTCTGGGATATCAGTCAGGCATGGGTTCAGCCTCTTAATATGATCACACATCTCTTGGAGGCTTTTTTCTTTCTTTCTGATTTTTCTATGTCTTTTACAGATCGGGTTGATTCCATGTTTTGGATGGAAGTTCTAAGATTCTTTCTTCTCCTTGATTAATTCTACTTTCCATGCTTGTCATTTATTTCCTGTATGAAAATTTTATGGCCAAAATCTCTGTTACAAGTTCTTTCAGGGTTGCATCTTGTCTTTCTTGAGTCTTAGTCACTCTTTCCATCCATTCTCTAATCCCTGTTGTATCCTGGGGCCAGTTGTTGTTGACTTCTATTGTTTGGGCTCTGAGGTCTGATTTTTCAGGCGTTTTCTTTTTGCTATACTGGGAATTACCTGTGTTCGTCCATTGATTTTTTTTCCTCATTTGTGACAGATCTGTTTCTTTTTTCTTTAGTTCCATTACTCAGTGGCAGTGGGAAAGACTTTCATTTCTGATGTTTGCTCAGCCCTCTATTCTGAATTTGTTCTATTTTGAAACAGGGCCATGGGTGGAAAACTTTGCTGTCTCTTGTAGTTTTGAGAGTTGAAACTACTTGCAAATCACAATGTTCACTGATTGTGGTGTGGTTTTCCTGAGACCCATTTCCCAGCACCACTCTATATGACAATGCAATGAATGTGTACCTCCTGAGTCCAGTATACAGTAACAGCAATGAGGATAACAGAGAAAGGTAGAATTAAATAAGACAGACATACATTTGAAATAAATTTTTAAAAACACAGAACAACAAACGCAGAAACCAAGCAAAGAACAATTAAACACACACACACACACACACACACACACACACCAAAACAAACTGGAAAAACAAGAAAGCAAAACAAAACAAAACAAAAAAGCAAAATAGGAAAACCAAACACACACATACATACATATACACACACACACACACACACACACACACAGACACGCCTGACATAAAACAAAAGGAGAAAAAGAGGGGAAAAAAAGGAATTCAAATTGAACCCACACACATATATTTACACACACATTAAACTAAAAACAAAAAACAAAAAAGCAAAAACAAAAAAAACCCTGAAAGATAAACAGTCATTCACATACACATATAAGCAGAAAACAAAAGATGAAACAAAGAAGAAAAAGAAAGAAAAAAGGGTGGGGGGAATGCAGATTGAAATCTCACATACACACTTATGCACAAAGGAAAAATATTAAAAAGTTAAAAAACAAACAAACAAAAAACCTGCCATCTTGTGGCAGGCTCTGTAATTGTTCCCCTCAGCTGCTCACAGGTAAGCCCCTTTGCTGCCTCCTGCAGAGCTTGGCCTCATCCACAATCTCCCCAGTGTCCAGCCCAAGGAAGGAGGAAGGGGCAGTGTAGGTGGGTGGGGTTTCAATCCCCCTTTCCCTCTCCCATATGGTCAAGGGGATCTCCTCTGGTGGGGAGGTGCGGGATTATCTCTTCCACGGGTACTAGTGCGGGGGCGACCCAGCCAGGCTTATTTTGGAGTAAAGTTCTCCTATTGTGGCTGATGTCCAGGTTCCACCTGGGTTTGTCCCTCTCAGTCATGCCCCAGACATATGGGTCTGACGATCAGAGGATTGCTGGGGAGGAGGGGGTTAGATCAGCCCCAGACTCACCACTGATCTCTTTGGAGGTCTTCCTTGTCCTTTTCTGGCCATACCCTTTGTTTCATAACTGAATCAGGGTGGGGGGGGCACCTGAGACTCAGCACTTGTCCTGTCCCTCCAGAGTTTGTGCTTTCAGGATATTCCCTCTGTGTCACAATCATCCCCTGAGTAGTTAATCTGCCAGTCACAGAGATCGGGTGTCGCTACGTGGTGAGCAAGACTGAGCACTTTCCTGCCCCATTTTCAAGATGGTAGCAGGGTGCCTCTTTCATCTTTTCCAGTAGGGCTCTACCTCTGGGCTCCCTTGCTGTGCTCCCACTGCAGCCCTTGCTGCCAGTGTCCAGCCAGGTGCTGCAGTGGTGAGGCAGAACCTAGAGCTGGCAGTCTCTCCTGGCAGCTTCTTCCCAGGAAGGGCTTTGTTGATTTTTTTAAAAAATGGTACTCAGCTTCTGTGCTCTGGTAAGCACTAGGGAGCAAGCAGAGCAGCTGCAGCACCAGCTGCTTCACCAGAGAATCCTGGCCACTTGCTCCTGAGTCCCCACTCAGTCAGCCACTCACATGCCCACTTACTCACCAACACATACACAAAATTTTCCATATACTAACTTACTCACACGGGGACTTGCATAGGCCGACTGGCTCTGCTGCCATCTTCCTCCCTTTCCCCTTGACCATTAATTCTTTGCATATTTTTTATTCCATTCTCCCTTCTTTTTTTTGTGACTCTACAGACACATGTATTAGCCCTTTTGATATTATTCCACAGATCATTGAGGTTCTGTTTATTAACATTTTTTCCTCTGTGTTCTACAGTTTAGTTCTATCAGTCTGTTTTTAGGTTTAGTGGCCCTTTCCTCTATCATTTCCAATATGTTATTGAGACCAACTAGTGAATTTTTCATTTTAGATACAAAATTGGAATTTCAATTCTGTAATTTCTATTTGATTCTTTTTAAATTTTTATATAGTTTTCAGTTTTCTGATGTGATTTCTCATCTGTTCACTCAGAGCCATCATTTCTTTTAAGTTTTTAGATGTAACTATAATAGTTGCTTTGTCTTCTGATTCTAATATGTAAGCTAACTTCTGGTCAGTTTCTACTGATTGCTTTTTTTCTTGACTGTGGGTCACATTTTCTTATTTCTTCACATGCCTAGTAAATTGTATGTGTACTAGATATTGTGGAATGTAGAAACTCTGGATCATGTTCCTTTGGTTTTTGGTCTAATATTCAGGTAAATTACTAGCTAATCATCTCAAACTTGTAGAGGTCTGGTTTTATACTTTATTAGAGTGGGTTGTTTCAGTTTTGCTCTTAAGTTCTTAGTCCTGAGATGAGATATAGTCTCTACTTCTAAGGCATGGCCCTTCTTGGGTTTTAGTGAAAAGCCTGAGGTGGTTACATAGCTCCTCTAACTTGATGGGATTTCAGCTCCAATTTCTTTTTTAAATTATTATTAGAGAGATGTGGGATACAAGTGAGGATTAACTATCTAAGTAGGGTGCATGCAGGTGAAGTTTAGGCTTCTAACTCGCCCTCATCACTCCGCCTAGTGGACCCTCCTCTCTCCCTCCCTCCCCTAGCAGTGCCCAGTGACTTCTGATCCCTTCTTGGTGCTAATGTGATTCGTGTTCAGGGCCCATTTATGAGTGAAAACATGGTATTCCGTTCTTTGTTTCTGTCGTAACTCACTTAGTATGATGGTCTCCACCTCCATCCAATTTACTGCAAAGTCCATGATTTTGTTCTTTATGGCTGTATAATACTCCATTGTGTATATATACCACATTTTCTTTATCCCCAGTCCACTTTCATTGGGCAGCAGTGTTGGTTCCATTTTTTTGCTGTTGTGAATAATGCAACAATAAACATACATGCACAGGTATCTTTTTTTATAGAGCAATTTATGTTCCTCCAAGTATATTCCCAGGAGAGGGATTACTGGATCGTATGGAAGATCAATTTTTAGTTATTTTAGGAATTGTGACACTTTTCCATAGCTTGCACTCTGACCAGCAGTGTAGAAGTGCTCCCTTTTCTCCACACCCGCACCAGCATCTGTTGTTTTTTGACTTATTAATGATAGCTATCCTTACTGGATTTAGGTGGTATCTCATTGTAGTTTTGCTTTGCATTTCTCTAATAATTAGTGAGGCTGAGCATTTTTAATATGTCTGTTGGCTGCTTGTATGTCATCTTTTGAGAAGTGTCTATTCATGTCTTTTGTGTACTTTTTAATGGGGTTAGTTTTTTCCCTTTCACTTTGAGTTCGTTATAGATCCTGGATGTCGGGCCTTTGTCAGATGCATAATTTCCAAAATTTTCCCCATTCTGTGGGTGGTCTCTTTACTCTCTTGAAGCTTTTCAGTTTGATGATGTTCCACTTGTCTTGGTTTTAATGGCATTTGCTTTTGGGGACTTGGTCAAGAATTCATTGCCTACTCCAGTGTGCATTAAGGGCATCTCCTACATTTTCTTCTAGGATTCTTATAGTCTGAGGTTTTACATTTAGCTGTTTGATCCATTTTGAGTTAATTTTTGTATATGCTGATAGGTAGGGGTCTAGTTTCCCTCTTCTGCATGGGTTAGCCAGTTTTCTCAGCACCATTTGCTAAATATGTTCTCCTTTCCCCAATGATTGTTATTACTGACTTTGTCAAAGATGAGTTGATTAAGAGACTGTGTTTTTACTTCCAGAATCTCTGTCTTGTTCCATTGGTCCATGTGCCTATTTCTGTACCAATACCAGGCCGTCTTGGTTACTGTAGCCTTGTAATAAAGTTTAGATTCTGGAAGTGTGATACCTTCCACTTTGTTCCTTTGCTGAGGATTGTTTTGGCTATTCGTGCTCTTTTTTGTTTCCATATGATTTTCTGTATTGTCATTTCCAGGTCTGTGAAAAATGATATTGATAATTTGATGGGTATTGCATTGAATTTGTAGAGTGCCTTGGATAGGATGGACATCTTGACAATATTTATTCTTCCAACCACGAGCATGGGATATTTTTCCATTTTTTGGTGTCATCCTCGATTTCTTTTTTTTTTTGAGTTGGAATTTCACTCTGTCACCCAGACTGGAGTGCGGTGGCCGCTTTTGGCCATCACAGCCTCGACCTGCTGGGCTCCGGCGATCCTTCCACCTCAGCCTTCCAGTAGCCGGAACTACAGGCACGCACTGCCACGCCCGGCTAATTTTTGATTTATTGTAGAGATGAGGTTTCGCCAAGTTGCCCAGGCAGGTCTTGAACCTGCAGGCAATCCACTCACCTCAGCCTCCCAAGGCGCGGGATTACAGGCTGAGCCACTGAGCCCGGCTCATCCTTGATTTCTTTGAGCAGCATTTTGTAGTTCTTGTTGTAAAGGTCTTTCACTTCTCTGGTTAGGTGGATGCCAAGGTCAGTCTTCCTTCCTTCCTTCCTTTCTTCCTTGCTTGCTTGCTTCCCTCCCTCCTTCCCTCCCTCCCTCCCTCCCTCCTTCCTTCCTTTCTCTTTTGTGTGGCTATTGTGAATGGGATTGTGCTTTTTATTTCGTTCTCTGCCTAGATTTCAGCTCCAATTTCTGTCTTCCCTGTTGTAAATAGTGGCTAGAATTTTTCTTAGGTTTTTCTGCCTGCCAACAGCTGCTTGTTGATGGACTCTGGAAATTCTCCCACACATGCACAGCTCAAGGGTCAGCCATGGGTTCAAGGGGAGTTTGTACACAGGTTTTGAACTTCCTTGCTTTGTGTCTACCTCCTTTCAATCCCCCCACCCCCTGCCAAATTTTCAACCTTTCTGAATCTCCAAACTCTATCCTCTATCTCCTTGCCTCAGTAAGAGTAGGACTTTAAGCTCAACCTCTGACCACCCCACACCATGAAGACAAGGGAGGGTTCTTAGGAGAAAAGCTGTATAAATGCAGACATCACCTAGTGTGGTTCCTTTCTTTCAAGGATTGAATCCCCTCCCATTTCTACCTACATTGGGCTGCTCTTCAGTGTCTTCAAGTTGTTTTTATATTTGGCTGAGAGTTCATCATTGTCATCAGTGGGAAGGTTAATCCATTGCCAGCTACTTCGTCACGCCTAGAGCTGGAACTCATTTCTTTGCCTTTTCTTTGACTATCAATGAATTAGTCCTTTCTAGCTTGCATTCATTCTCTCAAAATTATCATTTCTCAGCTCTTGTTGAGAAATTAATATTTATTTAACTTTGGAGTGACATTTGATCAGTGTAATTTTATATAAAGATACACATTAGAAAATAATTAACTTAGAAAAAAAATGAACATTTGTAGCCTCTAGCCAGTTCTTTAAATTTTTCAGCAAAATTTAAATAATGAAATAAGTTCCTAATCTGAACTTATTGAAAAATCATGTGCCATAACCATCTGAAAGTTTTTAAAATGTGGTTACTTCTCAATTAATATTTTCTATGTATTGTATATTTTAAACCTGATTTTTCTAAACACACACTCCTAATTTGGCAAAAATTTATTCATAATTCAGTAACAGGCAAACAGACACTCAGTTGTATTCGTTCAGAAGTTGAGTTTTTGTCTGCAGCCCTGTGATACCCATTTGTGTTAAAGAGTATGGCCTTCTCCTCTGCCGCCACGCTTATGAATGGGCACTTGCATTTAAACTAGGGAATAAGTAAATTGACAGTTTATGTTTTGTAGGTATTGGCAAAAAAAAAAAAAAAAAACTTGTCAAATTGTCATTGACTGTTGATTTAATTTACAGGTTTTTTACTATAATCTTACTTAGTCTCACCATTGCCTGGGTTCCTATTAAGATGACAAGTTACAATGAACATTTGTTTGAATATGTGCAAGAGGTCAGGAGTTATATGACGCCACCCATTGCTGCTGTCTTCCTGCTTGCCATATTTTGCAAGAGAGTCAATGAACAGGTGGGTGTTGGCACCACCACCACATGGAATGGAGTGAGGGATTGCCTTCATGTTGTCTTTGCAAAAGTTGCCTTAGGTGGGTCCATTGTGCTTCAAGAGTTCACACCTTGGCATCATTTGCTTTCTGAGAGATGATTTCCTCCTGGACTTGCTCTTGTGCATGGAGGGAAAGAAAGATCTCTCATTTGTTATCCCCCCTCTGTAATGTGATTCACTTTCAGCCATGCCACAAATGAGGCAGAAGTGTGAAGGAGTCTTCCTTGTACATGTTTGGCTATAGAAAAATATTCTTCTGTTGCCTCTGTGCATGCATGGGTCATGCTCAGAGATTTCACTTTCCCAGAGGAATGTACAGTAGTGGGCTCCTGACACCTTCCCTGCCGTGAGGAGGTCATTATTTTGACCATCTCTTTCAGCCACACTTAAGACCAAATAAAGAACTCAATTAATGGTTTGGTATTTCATCAACAAAACTTTGAAAGCATAGTTAGCCAGACCTTCTCTCTTTCTCTATCTCTCTATCTCTATCTCTCTCTATCTCTATCTCTATCTCTCTCTCTTTCTCTCTTTCCCTTCCTCCTTCCTTCCCTCCCCTTCCTCCCTTTTCTCCCCTTCCTTCCCTTCCTGCGCTCCTTCCCTTCCCTTCTCTTCTCTTCCTCCCCTTCCTCGCCTTCCTTCTTTCCCTTCCCTTTTCCTTCCTTCCCTCCCTTCCAGCCTTTCCTTCCCACCCCACCCTTTCGTCCGGCCCGCCCCGCCCGGCTTCTCTTTCTTTCTTTTTCCCTTCATCATATTTTAAACCTTGTTTCCCCTAACAGCACTGAGTAGCTGGGCCTCACACAAATTTCTGTGATTTGGCCCTGCCTGGCTCTCTAGCCTTGCCCTCTCTGTGCTCAGCCCTAGGTCCTAGCCACTCCAGAGAGCTTGCAGTGCTGATTGCGGTCTGTCCTGTGTCTTCTCTGGCCTTCCTTCATTTGCAGAGAGTGCTTGCTTTGCTGGAAATATCTTTTTTGCTCCTCCACCTGGCCAATGCTTCCTTTAAGGCTCATCTCAGGCGTCAATCCTTTAGACCAATCTGCCAGTGCTCCCTGTTCCACCCAGCTTACCAGGACTCAGTTTAGCACCATGAATGTTGGGGAAGAGCACTGGGCTCCAGGGATGCTAGAACTGCTGCTCTGTGGTCTCTTGGGAAAGGTATGGGCAAGAAGGCAGGCAGTTACAGGGCTCTGTCTCCCACCTGGATGCCAACCTCAGAGTATTGGGGCCTGTCACCAAGGAGAACCAGGGAATCTGGTCAGTAGTTCCCCTGCTCCCCTCGGCCCCAGGCTGCAGGTGCATGTACCTTTCTGGACCCAGAAAATGTTCCAAGCCCTCTCTCCCACGCCGTTTCATATGGTATGCCCATCTGGCTTCTGCCCATCTCCTCTAGTAGTGGTTCCTATGATTCCTCTGCCTGGCTTTTGGTCTCAGCTCTTTCCCAGGATGCCAGCTCACATATACATCCTCTGTCTCCTCTGACGTTCATCCCACCTGAGTGAGGCTCCAGATACTGCTCCCAAGCCAAGACTTGGCCACTACTCCTGTGGAGTAGACAGCCTAGTTGAAGGAGACAGATGACACCCAAGTGGGCAGATGAAGATTTCTGAAAGTAGTGCACTGCTGTTTAAAAGATTTTAAAAGTATCATGACGGTTGGCAGGGCAGTTGCTGGGGGAGGAGGTGGAACATTAACTAAGTTGGTGAGTCATGACCTTGCCTAAGGAAGTGACCTTGAATCTCAGACCTGAAGGATGAGCCAGAAATGCCAAGATCTAGGAAGAGACCCAAGCAGAAAGAAAGGCAAGTGCAAAGGCTGGAACCAAGAATAGAGTGGGTGGGTGTGAAAGGCAGGAAGAAGGTTGCGATGGCTGGAGCTGAATGACCAAGGAGGGGTTAGTGGGAACCAGGTGAGGTCAACCACAGTGTGAAGCTGAGGTTTGATTCTGTTGGCAGATGATGCGAAGCCATGGGAGGGTTTAGGTAGAGGCATGGCATTCTCTAGTATCTGCTTTGAGAGACCATTCTGGCTTCTATGGGGACAACAGGCAAGTAGGGGACCAGGTAGGGAGCCCCACCTGTGTGAGAGAAGGTAGTGATTTGAGGCTAGCACAGTAGCTATAGAGATGATGATAAGTGGCTGGATTCCAGATATGTTTCAGAGGTAGAACCAAAAGGATTTACCGATGGATTGGTGCAGGACGGGACAGAGAGAAAGGAACCAGGGACGGCTCCTGGGGTTTTGACCTGAGCAACTGGGGAGATGGTGGTGCCCCTTAGAGGGATGGGGAGACTGAGTTCTCTTGGACACACTTGGAACTCAGCTAGTCAGGGGAGTGAGGATGAAAATGGCTTGTCTCGTTACCCATCTTCCTCCTAGGTGATTGTCGGGCTCCTTTTCTGGCAGGGTGCCTTCTGGGGGCTGATTGCTGGGCTTCTGACTGGCCTCTTTCAGTTGGTGGTCAAGATGGCCTATGGACCCCAGAAGTGCATGACAGACAGCACATGCCCTGTGTTCCTCTGTGGTGTGCACTACCTCTACTTCAGCGTGATTCTGTTCGTGCTTAGTCTTCTCATCATGCTGGGGATCTCCTTATTCTCAAACCCGATTCCAGAGAAACATGTAAGTGTTGCCCATTAGTTGACTCTGGGCTCGACCTGCAGTCCTAGCCAGCAGTCAGTTGGGGCAGGATTTCTGCTTCCTCTTTGGAAAGGGGTGGGCCTGGGATGGGTCAAAAATAGGTGAGTAACGCCAAAGGGCCCAGCCTTACAAAGCAAAGCTAAACTAGACTAAAAGCTGAAAACGATCTGCCAATTAGGTATTCATTTAGATTGGGAAATTTGGCTTTTAAAATGCAAATTTCCTTTTAAGTTCACTAACCTCAGTGTGAATTAACATAATCAGGGTAGTCCCAGCTGCTACCCAGAGGGAATTAAGCCAAGCCGAAGGGGAAGGTGATGGCCTTGCTGGCAGCTGCCTGCTTCCCAGCCTTCTCCTCACAAGCCATGTCCTACCTCCCAGGAGGCAGGGGGCAAGTCACCTTTCAGAATATTTATTAGAAAGCCTAGGCTCAGGGAAGTTAAGTATCAATAACTGGTCCAAGGTAACAAGACGATTCAGTGGCAGACCTGGACACTGACCTGGCACTGGAGCTCTGCTGGTGCCACCATGTCACCTACTTGGCACCTCATCATGACAGGGACTTCCACCTCTCCCAAAGCAATGGAGGAAGGGTCCGGGGCATCCATCCAGCAGTCAAGAGGTCTGAAGTTCTGAGGAGCATAGAAGGAAATGGGTCCAGGAGACTTGTATCTTCCTCACAACCTTGCCCTGGGGGCTGGATAAGAGCTGGTACCCGGAAGACTGCAAGCTTCACAGTCCCCCTGCTCCACCTTGGGGCTCCTCTGGCCGCGCTTTCTGCTCAGTCTTTCCATGTAGTTTGCTTCATTCTTGCACACACAGCCCAGTTGGGAGAAGCGCTGGATGTCATGCCCCACACGAAGTGCTGCCTGTATCTGCAACAACATAGGAAGACTTCCCTGCTCCTGGCGCCTTGAGAAGCTGGGGGTGACTGGCTTTCTGTTTCCTTCTGCTCAGGGTCTTGGCTAGATTGTCTGCATTATTTTCTGCTGTTCTCTTACTCTCAACTTCTTGTGTTTGCCCACTTCTCACTTAGCCAAGTATTTTTGAGTGTTTCCCACCTGCCTGGCAGCGTACCAGTGCTATGGAGGACACAGAGTTGCAACTGAAAGGGAGGGGCAGAGGAAGAGAAAAATGAGTGTTTATGAATCGGTGACAACATGCCAGGCCTGACCTAGGCCCTCGCCGTGTGGCACCTCTGCTCCCCACTGCCACACAGTAAGACTCTGCCCACATGAGACAGCACTGGAACCCTGACTCTCCCAGTGCACCCAGTGACCTGTCCACAGGAGGCTGATCATGTCCTTGAGAAGTGGCAGTGTGCATGTAAGACATCATCAGGAGGCAGTTAAAGGCTGAGTCGAGTCTGTCATAACACAACAGGTTATTCTGGGAGCTGGAACCGAGCTAGAGGCTCCTAAACATCCCAGCTGTGGGTTAGCAGGAAACAATGCATGTAGAGATTCCGATGTCCTCTACCAAGGTTCGGATAACAGATTCAGATGTATCTATTCTAGGATTAACTTCCCAGAAATGTTCACTTTGTTGTGCTTCTGCTGCCCTCAGCCATAAAAAGAAGTAACAATTGGTTGACTTCCCGAAGTGTCCATGTATGTTTTTCGGAAGAGAGGGGAGACAGATTACAGACTGGAAGGCAAAGGGAGTGTCTCCCTTGACTTCTGCAAAGGTCCACTTGAGCTCTGTCCCAGGGCCAGGTACAGGCTCTCCTGAGCTGAGTTTGTGCTGACTCTCATGTCCACTGGAGGCTTATAGAATGAAAGCAGCTCTGGGGCTGCCTTTGTCCTGTGAGTCAGGTGACAGGGCTTCCCCCACGCCACCAGCAGTAGACCCAGTGTGATGGGCGGTTTCACCCAACCTGAAGCAGTGCACATTCCTGGACCCTCACACTAGGAAGGAGCCCTGAGCTCTTTGCCCCTAACCCCTGCCTTACAGCTGATAGACACTGAGGCCCAGACAGGTGGTGTCACCCTTTGCCAAAGTCACACAACCACATGGTGCCAGAGCTAGAACCAAAACCCAGAGTTCCGAATTTCTGTCCTTTCCCATCTCATATTCCTTCTGTCTTTTGGTGGAGTCTTAACAGCAGATCTCTTTGTAGTCCCTGGAGACCCTGGTGCCCAGCCACAGGTCACAGTTCTGTGTGGACCTCATGGCAGGGTCCTGGGTGGTGACACCCCTACTCTCCCTCCGTAGCTCCACCGGCTCTGTTGGAGCTTACGCAACAGTGAAGAGGAAAGGGTAGATCTGGATGCAGAGCTGCAAAGGAACAGACTCCCCAGACTCTCAGTACCACCAGGTGAGATGGAAAACCCACAACCTGGGAAGCCTGTGTGAGTGCCCTGGGGAGGACAGGGTCTGTGTGCCACCCAGTACCCCTTGGCCCCCCAGCCTGCACCCTCAGAAATGTCTTCCAGGCAGAGACCACATCTTTCATTTTTCTGAAAATGCCTCCTGGGGGCGTTTAGGGCAGGTGGAGGTGGCCATGAGTATGGGACACTGCATGGAGTGGTCTTGGCCGGCAGGATGGGCATGGGAAAGGGCAGTAGATGCGCCAACTCATGCCTTGAGTTGTGTGGGGAGGGGGGAAGAGAAGAGGTGCAGGCCTGAAGCAAGGGACACCCAGGCATGAGGAGCCAGCAAAAGGACAGAAGGTAAGTGTTTGGTGTCCTAGAAGCATTTCGGGCAAAGAAAGGAGGCCTGAGAGCTGACTGTTGGATTTTTCCACCCTGAGACATGTTGTACCCCCCAAAAAACAATCTGGTGGTGTGGTGCCGAGGGAGAGGGCCAGGTCACAGGGCCAGTGCAGGGATCCAAAGCTACAGGACTCCTTAGAAAGGGCATAGAAGATGGTCTGTAGGGACCTGCTCCCTTTCAATGGAGGTGGGGGGGGGGTGCTGCCCCACCTAGGAGGGCACCAAGGGAAAGTAGGCTTGGAGTTTCAGTCTGAGCAAGAAGGAAGAGAATGTTCCAGGGAGAGGCTGAGGCCCTGGAGCTGGAGAAGGGCTCCAGCAGACAGGGTTCGAAAAGGAGGGTCCAGAGCCATGGGGTGGGGGAGGGGGATGGCCTGATCTTCTTGCAGCCCCTGACGCAAACAGGGATAAAGGGCATAATGAGATTAGCCCTGAGTCTGAAGCAAAGAGTGGTGAAGAGGCTGTGAGTTTGAGGGAGGGAGGGAAAGGGCCTCACTAGGGAGAAGGCAGGGCTCTGGGAACCCCTACCTTCCTGCCAAGAAAGTTCAGAGCCCAGAGAAGCCCAGGGCTCCTCCTGAAGGAGGTATACACCTGGAAGGGTAGACTCCCCTGGGCATAGGACCCCACACACTGCAGGATGCAGGGTTCCAGGCTTCCCCAGGTACCTGGTGATGGCTTTTCTCCTTGGAGGGGGTGTAACTGGCTCACTGGGTGTCCACAATATACCAGGCACTTGTTCTTATGATGTACCAGGCACCACCAAAATTATACCCATGTGTGATAGGCACAATTACTATCCCCATTTTAAAGCTGGGTAAACAGAGGCACTGAGCAGTTAAGTAACTTGTCTCCATAGATAACCAGTCGATGGCAGAGCTGGGATTTCAACACAGGCTCACTCCATAGGGTGGACTCATAGTCACAGGCTACCCAGCTACCCTCGTCTAGCCTTGGCTATTTGGGGTGACATTTGTGCTTTGGGCTTTGGTTGGATGACCAGTTGCCTCTTCCATGGTGGCTCCTACACCTCTCCCAGCAGCAGCAGCCTCTTGGATCCTGGAAGCTACACAGCAGTATGAAAACACGGGCAATTGAGAATGGAAGCCAGGGTGTGCTACCCAGGACTTTGCAGTGCCAGCATCAGTTCTCCATGCCCCTGGCCCTTCCTCATCACACAGCTCTTCTGTCCTGGCTGATGAGTTCCCTCATCTCTGATGCCTCCTCAGCCTCGACTGCAGTGCAGGGGCCGGGAGATGCTGGCATGGAGGCTGTCCAGAGGGCTGGCCCACAGAAGACGTCATGGCACACTGCTGAGAGCCTGCTCTGAGTGAAGCAGACTGTCTTGTCATCCAGGAGGAAATCATTCCCAGGAACAGCTCTGGGGTCACATTCCAGGCAGCAGTTGTGTGCTGGCGCTGACCGTGGTGCTGACCCGAGCCTGAGCCACCCTCAAGGGGCAGGCCAGCCAAGCTGCACAGAGATGTGGGCATCATGTTCAAGCCCTGCCGCTAGGTGTTTTCCCTTGTTTGACCTAGAGAAATGAATGGCCACTCTCCTGGAATTTCCAGAGCCCCTTCCTGGACAACACCCAGGGATGTGCCTTGCAGGGCCTGGGAAAAGCCTTATTTTGAGCCTGGCAATAAGGCTGGTAACTGCCTTGAAAAGACAAGCCCCAAGAAGTCACCAAAGAGAGTTATGTCTATTTCCAGGACTCAAGGGGCTTCTTCTCACCTGTTCCATACACTGGAGAGTGGCGGGGAAAAGGGGAGAGAGATGTGCTCAGAGAAGCAGTGACCACCTGCCCTAACCCTATAGAGGCAGGGAAAGGTGGGCATGGCCACAGCATCCCCAGAGTACCCAGAGAGCACAGTGCTTCTGTGACACCTCCTCTGCTCTCCAGCCAAGGGGATCTGGGCACAGTCTAGTGCTCTGTAGCCCTACACCACCCACAGCACTCCCCATGTCCCACATCCCACTGCCACGTCTCTGAGGATGATTGGAGACATGCCATGGCTAGGGCTGGGGGTTCTCTTATTTTAGGAGTGAGTCCATGGGTCTCTGCCAAGATGCACTCCCCACAAGGGCTTCCACCTGTGCCATGGCCTGCGTGCTTCCTGACCTCTGCTTATTCTCCCAGCTACAGGTCTACCCATGGAGCTCCAGAGCTGCCCCTGGAAGGCCTTGCATCTTTTCTGTGGCCTGGAGCCACAGCCAGGCTCCAAACCCACCCCAGCACAGACATTCAGGGAGGAGGTGTTCAGCAACATGTCAGAAAGCAATGAGCTGCTGGCCCTGGGAGAGACCACCTTGAAGGTGGAGGTGGCTGAGGAGAAGATGGAAGGTGCGGCGTGGGGTGACACATCGGAGGTGCCCTACTGGAGGAGAGTTGTCAATGGCAAAGCCATCATCCTGCTTGTGCTTGTAGTCCTTGGCCATATCTACTACTCCTGAAGCAGCTGGGCCGGGAGCTGCTAAGGAGGGCAGGTAGTCCATCCTCCATTGCTTTGTTTGCTCATTTTTAGAGGTATGGCCCTGCTGACCAAGATGCTGAGTTATATGAGCTCCATCCACCTCCACTGGGGCTCTCACCCACAAGCCATGGGGCACCAGCTGCTGGAGAGAGAAGCTTGGGCACCTGCCTGGACCAGGGGCAGGGCCAGGGCAACCTCTGCTCCAACAAAACAGGCCTTCCCTACAATCCAGCACTGTTGGCTTCTCCCATACTGCTGGAGGGCAGGTGGAGAGGAAACTCCCTCCATGCCAGCTCTCCAAGTCACACTTGCAGTCTTTCTGGTATCAGAACATTACTGGGAGTTGGGCCCATACGTTAGATTCTCCCTTAGCTGTCAGACATAGGCTACTCCTAAACCTTTCCTTCCCCTTCATTTTTCCCAGTCTGAAATAAATGATTTGTGTTTTTAGGAAAAATTTCAGGTGCCTTGAAGTGATTTCATCACAAGAATCACACTCTAAAGGCATACTCGTATGACCAGCCCTCATCCCTTCTCCAACCCCTTAATTGACATTTTTGAGTGCGCATAGTAGATGTGCCAGCCATTGTGTTGAGCTCCAAGGAAATAGTCGTGAATAGAGCACATGGGAACTGTTCTCAGGCATGTATGGTCTATGGGGAGAAACAGCAATTTCAACGATAGCCAGCATTTCATGGAGCCTTCTATTTTCAGGCCTGGATAAGTGCATTATCACATTCAAGCCACAGAACCACCTTGTGGAAGGGTGAGAATTAACCACATTTCACAGGGGAAGATACTGAGGCTCAGCAAGGGAACCTTGCAAAGCCTGCAGCAGCTCTGACTGACACTCAGGTCACGTGCTGGTCCACCATGCAGTGTGTGCCCTGCAGGAGTGCTCAGCAGGGAACCCCACCCAGCCCCAGAATCGGGGAAGAAGTTCAGTTGTCTGGATAACAGAAGGGACATGTGTGGGAAGACACAGGGCAAGAGTACAAGGAATGTTTGAAGATGCTGAGACATGGCATGTGAGTAGAGAAGAGGAAGAATCAGAAGCCTGCCCAGCAAACCTAGTATGCTTTGGGGACCTGGGATCTTAGGCAGGGAAGTGGCAGGATCAGATTTGCTGTCTGCTGCTGGGAAGACCCACCAGGAGACTGATAGAACAGTACAGGCAAGTTAGTGGAAGAGACGCAAAAGAAGGGGACCCTTTGGAGGGAGGGGCTAGGGGATGGCTCTCTGACTTGAGCATGTGGATAAATGGGGATCCAGCTCCAGAGACAAGTCATACTGGAGAATGAGCAGGAATGGGAAAAAGATGCACTCGTTTCCACCTTGAAGAGTTTGAGCTGCATGAAGACATTTATCATCATCTTGACAATATTGCTTTCTAATCCATGAACATGGGATGTCTTTCCATAAATTTGGGTTTTCTTTAGCATTTTTCAACACTTTTGCTTTCAGTGTACAAGCCTTGCCTTCCTTTTGTTAAATTTATTAAGTATTTTATTACTTTTGATGCTATTATAAATGAAATTATTTTCTCAATTTTGTTTTTGGATGGTTCATTGCTAGAATATGGAAATACAATTAATTTTATTAATTTATATTGATCTGTATCCTGCAAATTTGCTGAATTTGTCCATTAGTTCTAATAGTTTTTAAGTGTATTTCCTTGGAATTTTTAAAAATACAAGACCATGAAATCTGTGAAAAGAGATAGTTTACTTCTTTTTTTCCAATTTGAATACTTTTTCTTGCCTAACTGTGCTAACTAGAACCTCTAGCACAATGTTGAAGGGAAGTGGCAAGAATGGACATCCTTGTCTTGCTTTTTGCCATTGAATATGATGTCAGCTGAGTTTTTACAGATGTTCTTTATCATGTTGAAGAAGCTGCCATTTATTCCTAGTTTACTGAGAGTTTGTTTTTGCTTTTAATTGTAATGGTTATTGGATTTTGTGGAATGCTTTTTTTGCATCTATTAAGATGATCATGTGACTTTTGTCCTTGATTCTATCTATATGGTATATTATGTTGATTGATTTTCATATGCTAAACCAACCATGCATTCGTGGGGTAAATCCCAGTTTGTCATGATGTATAATACTTTTTACATGTTGCTGGATTTGGTTCACTAACATTTTGTTGAGTTTTTGTTTTTATTATAAGGAATATGGGTCTGTGTTTTTTTGTGGTGTCTTTGGGGTAGAATTAACCTCATAGAATGTGTTAGGAAATGGTCCCCCCTTCTTCTATTTTTTGGAACAATCTGTAAAGGACTGGTGGTAATTCTCACCTGAAAACATGTTTCTAAATTTATTTTTTATTTTCTTCTAGAGACAGGATCTCACTCTGTCACCTGGGCTGGAGTGCAGTGGTACAATCATAGTTCACTGCAACCTCCAACTCCTAGGCTCAAGTGACTCTCCCTCCCTCAGCCTTTTGAGTAACTGGGACTACAGGCACACATCACTGTGCCCAGCTAATTTAAGCTTTTTCCCCCCCTAGAGACAGGGTCTTGCTGTGTTGTCTAGGCTGGTGTAGAATTTCTGGCTTCAAGCAATTCTCCCACCTTAGTCTCCCATCCTGGAGACATTTAAGGGTAAACATTAAGTTGGATATAAGAGTCCAGAACTCAGGAGACAGGCTGGGACTAGAGACCCAGATTTGGGGGAGAGAGGGCAGAGGGCAGGCCCAGCTAAGAAGGAACCTGGTAGAAGAGGCCCCCAGCCAGGTACATGAGATTGTGTAGAGAATGGGGGAGAAAGGAGGGCCTAGAACAGAGCCGTGAGAGGCACCAGCACCACTGGCAATAGAGAAAGATGGTTCTACAGAGGAGACTGAGAGCACAGAGTCCTGCAGCAACGTTGGTGACCTTGGCCAGAGTCTGTGGTGTGGAGCCAGCCTGCTGTGTGTTGAGGCAGGAGGACATGAGGAAGTAGAGCCCCTCCGGCACTTGATCTCTGAAAGAGAAAAGTCTTTGCTTCTTTTCACAGGAACTTTTTAGAGAATGGGATTGAAACTGAAACCCCAGCTTGTTCCAGTGGCCAGTCCCTTTCAGAACAAGAGGCCTCCTTAGACCCATTCTTTAATGCCAGAGACACAAGGGTCTCTGTTTCTTTCAGGAAGGTGCAGACCTCTGGGGCTCAGTGAAGAGACCACAGAAGAGACTCACTTTGGGATTCTGGTTTTGCTGATAAAGTTTATTCTGGGAGAGTGGGCATCCCACAGGAAGTATGACTGCCGGGTGGTGATATGAATGAAGGACACCTCATTTGACATGGGGAGCCTCAACAAGCTCCTGGGAAAAGATTAAGGGCCAGCCCCAAGGCTGAGCTCCGCAGCTCCTCTGACGGAGAGCAGGGTTAGCTGCTGCCCCCAAGCTAGAGCCATCACCTCACCAGACCAGGCAGCAATGGGTGGGGAATCGAGGGGTTCTCCTGGCCACTCCCCAACCTCATCCCCATGCCTTGGACTCCTCTGCAACCAAGCTTCCCCCCACCCCATCCTCTCAGCCCACCCCTCATTCCCTGAGCTCTCCAGCCTCCTTAAGCTACTTTCACTGCAGGGGATGAGTGGCAGATGGTACACACAAGCAGAAGGCCTGCCAGAGGGCTACCTGGGGCTGGATAGGCCCGAGCGGGGAGAGAGTGGAGGGTGTGGACTTGCTTTGGAGAAGAACTCAGCTGTTTGGGGAGAAGATCTTAACAGGGAAACCAGAACCCACCCCTGTCCTGAGTGCTCATGCCTGGGGGAGCCTCTTATAGCAGACTTAACCTTTCCTGGGAAGAACCTGCCTCAGGTCACAGCTTTCACTTCCTTTCTTGCCGCCCATGGGGGGAAGGGGCAGACCTGGCTGAGCAGGGTCATGCCCAGCCACGACCCAAGGGCAGGTCACTCAATGCGTGAAGCCCAGGTGGTATCTGGTGCAGCTGAGCCCCTTCTACCTCCCCAACCCCCATCCCTGGTGGCTCGGCCCTGCTCTCTCCCTTTTGAGGGCAACTCTTGGCTGCAGCAGAGAGCAGAGCCACCTCCCACCCATCCAGCATGTGCTGCCTGGGCCTAGTCCTTCTGGGCCTGGCATTCCCCTTTGGCAAGAGAGAGATGTGACCATGTTCCAGGAACAGAAAGTGCCGTTCAGACCCAAGATAGATTCAGCTCGTTTATTCAGGCGTGGAGGTGGCTCATAAGTCTGACCAGATGAGGGGCTCAGGGTTTCCACTCAATGACTTTGATGGCAATCTGGGCTGCCCGCTTCACAGCCTCAGTGGACTGCTCCTCGAGGATGCGAAAGATGGGCACATGGGCTTGCAGAATCTTGCGGCCCTCGGGGGCCTCAGCCAGCATGGTGAGGGCCTTGGTGGCATTCAGGCGCACCTTGCTCATGGGTGTGAGCAGCAGCTCCAGGAGTGGCTTGATGGCTTCTGCATCCAGAGCTGCGTACTTCCCTGCAGACCACAGACACGGGGCATTCCTAACAGCCTTCCCACCTGTGCAGTATCAATGGGAGGCACCCCACGTGCCCACCTAAGCCCTCACCCCCCACTTCCCTTGCATCTTTGCTGAGTCCAGTCTAAGCCAGGCCCCTGCATCTCCCGCCTGTCCAGCCCCCAACTGGCTTATCCCCATCCACTTTTGTTCCTGGCCCGCAATCCAGTCCTCACAAGGCAACACCAAGGATCTTTCTAAAATGTCACTCCAAGAACCCTCCTACCCCCACGGTCTTCAACACCCGCCGCCCTCCCCCCCCCTCGCCACTGTGTTCGGTGAACTCCCCTTTGCTGCCAGGACCTCTCAGATTCAGCCCTGCTAACTTCCACTATTCTCTGGGTACCACCCTCAAGCCCTCCCAGAGAGGCTGGGCCCTGTTGTATGTCTCACCCATGCTGCGCTCCTTTCCCAAGGCCCAGACACCTGGGTCCCCACCATCCAGTGCAGGGTTTGGCATATGGCAGGGGCTTAGAGACCTTCACCTGGCATGCCAGCTCGGGAATAAGTGGCCTTCCCTCCCTAGGTCCCAGCCTCTTGTGTCTCAGGCCATTGCCTGGCCCCCAGCGAGTCCCTGTGTCCTCCAAGAGCTCCTAAAAGAAGCCTGGGCAGAGAAGGACACTGGGACACTTCTCCGCACAAGGCTGCCCCAGGATAAACACATAGGTAAGCCCCTACCCTGTGCAGTCAGCATCTTGCCTGTGCCATCAGAAGGAGGGCTGTGGACACTGAGAAGTCCCCAGCCTCCTCTCTGTGTCGCTCACTCCATCCACTATTAGGGTCCATGGGGAGTGGCTGGAAGGACCTGTCTTTGGGAGACGGGCTGCAAATCTGAGGCCCAAACAGTCCTTTGTGGAACACAAAGGAAGCACAGGGTGCAGGCACATGGCCACTGGGGAAGGTCAGGCAGCTTTTAGAGGGTCTGGGGGTGCCACACCCTAGCCTACCAGGTGGAAACCAGTTCAGGGTTCTGTTGGCTCAGGGTTGGATGACAGGACAGAAGCCTGACTGGCTGGGAGCTTTGAGGTTGGGGACTCAGGGGAGATAATCCTGAACTCTTATTTGCCCCCTCCCCCAATGTGAGAAAAGTAATTAGAATCAAGAAACACCATAGAGTCAAGGGTTCCAGGGTTGCTTAGACCTCAGGGTAATAGAATCATGGTGGCAAACTCATCATCCCCAGAATCACAGCTGCATGGGAGGTAGGAATTCCAGGCCCAGGGAGGTCCTAATGTGAGTGACCACTGAGGGGTCACGGGTGGCCCCCGTGCCCAGCAAGAAGAGGGCAGGCTGAGTCTTGGACTAAACCTTGAGGGGACTTCAGTGACAGGCCAAGAAGAGGATTTTGGCAGAAATGGGAGCCGAGGGGCACTACCCGGCCCCTGAGCACAGACAACTCACCATGGCTGCCAGCATGCTGGGGCTTACCCTGGGGCCCTCCACCTCACCTTCAGTGGTCACTGTGGCATACATCAGGGCTCCAGCAGCATTGGCTTGCACCTCGGCCACATCGTCTTTCAGCAGATGCACCAGGAGAGGGATGACATCGTACTGCCACACCTGGATCTTGCCCTCCAGAGGGATGCTGGAGCAGAGAGCGGACAACTGTGGGCTCTGCTTGGAGGATAGGAAGGGGGCAAGGCCCAGGACTGCCCAAGGGGAACACAAAAGTAAAGGACATGTGTTGGAACTGCCTGGTGGTCAGAAGCTGGCCATGGCTGCGGAACCAGGTACAGAGAAGTGTGGGTGTGAGCACGACCTGCTGCTTCTGAAGGCCAGGCCAGGGGTGACAGAGCCTTGTCCTAAACCATCACTCAGAAAAGAAATGAGACATGTTCTCCCTGACTCCAAAATAGGGAGGAGCAGGACCCAAGAGAGAGCTACAGAGAGACCCACCTTGATTCCACCCCAGAGTCAGAACTGCCAGTGATGAGCCAAGCTGCCCCCAAAAGCAGTGGCTGCCAGGGCTGGACAACTGCAGCTAAGACTCAGACCAGATGACCTTCAGGTCACCTCTCACTCTGGCATCGTATGAAACTGAAAACAAGGGGGATGGGCTTGGAGGCTCAGCCTGTTATCCCAGCACCTTGGGAGGCCAAGGCGAGTAGATTGCCTGAGCCCTCAGGTTTGAGACTAGCCCAGGCAAACTGGCGAGACCTCGTCTCTACAATAAATTAAAAAATTAGCCAGGGATGGTAGCACGTGCCTGTAGTTCTGGCTAATTTGAAGGCTGAGGTAGAAGGACTGCTGTAGTCCAACAAGTCGATGCTGGTGTGGCCATGAGCATGCCACCGAACTCAAACCTGGGCTAAGGAGTGAGACTAAAAATAAAAAAAAAAAAAAAAATTCAAAACAAACAGAAAAAATGAAGAAAGGGGAAGGATGAAGAGAAGAAGGGTTA
>CAUYQG010127900.1:0-37857 GCA_963574415.1 Tarsius wallacei
TACACCTATGTCAGTGAAACCCTACATTCTATTTAACTCTATAATTCAACACTCATAAAAAGTAAAACGCTACTTTAAATGACACATCTCCTCTAAGAAACATTAATAATGATTTTCAAATAATCTGTGCATAAAGAATAATACGTATGGCTTGTTAATTCTCTGTGTTAAAAAACAAGTCAGATGAAACAAATAATTTCTGTAAATAAATTCTATTTAGTGGGATAACTGTTCAGTAGAATACACTGAAATCCCACTACAACTTTGTTAAAGCTGTCAAATTTATGAGAGTTAACACTTTAAAACAATTCATAATATTAAGTACTGAAAGGGGATACTAATTCTGTGAAAAGGTGATACATTTTGGTCAGAAAGGCTTAACTGCTGCTATGTAAACAGTTCCACTTGCCAAATGAAGCAGATTGCTTGTAAGTGGTATCTTTTATTTGAGTAATTACATTTCTGATACCCAAATTATATGCCCTTCATATTATCTGTCACAGGATGAATGCATATGATCCAGTGGTTTCAAAAGTACATTATGAAATAACTTATTTTTGCAAGGACTCTCAATGTAGTATCATTTTTCAGATTGGTACTCTTCAAAGTAGTAAAGTAAAATTCACTGCAATGGATTCTTGGAAATGACACCAAAAGCACAAGCAATAAAAGCAAAAATATGTAGACAAGTGGCACTACATTAAACTAAAAAGCTTCTGCACAGAAGAGGAAATAAGAGACTGAAAAGGCAACCTATGGAGTGGAAGAAAATATCAGCAAACTATATATTTGATAAAGGGTTAATACCCAAAATATGTAAGGAACTCTTGCAATTCAATACAGAAACCAGATAACCAAATTAAAACAATGGTCACACAACCCGAATAGATATTTCTTCAATGAAGACATACAAATGACCAACAGTAGATGAAGTGATGTTCAACATCACGAATCAGGGAAATGTAAATCAAAACCACAATGAGATTTACCTCACACCTGTTAGGATGGATACTATCACCAAAAAAAAAAAAAAAAAGAGGAAAAGAGAGAGTGAAAGAGAGAAAAGAAAAGAAAAAAAGAAGTAACAGTGAGAATACAGAGAAATGAGAACCCTTACATAAACTGTTGGTGGGCATGTAAAATGGTGCAACCCTATGGAAAACAGTGTGAAAATTCCTCAAAAAGTAAAAAAAAAACAACAAAAAAAAACGACCTACAATATGATTCCAAACCCACTTCTGGGTATTTATCCAAAAGAACTGAAATCAGGATCTCAAGTATTTGTGCTCTCATGTTTATTGCTGAATTACTCACAACGGTTAATGGGTAGAAGTAACCCAAGGGTCCGAAAAGAGATGGATAAATAAAATGGAATACTATTCAGCCTTTAAAAAGGAAATACTGCCAGATGCAACATAATGAGTGAACCTCAAGTCCATTATGCTAAGTGAAATAAGCTAGTCACAGAAGGTCAAATTCTACATGATTCCAATTACATGAAGGGTTTAAACTAGTCAGAGTCAGAGAGTAGAATGGTGGTTATCAGAGGGGTGGGAGAAAGGGAAAATGGGGAGTTAGTAGTCAATAGGTATAAAGTTTCAATTACACAAAACAAGTTCTAGAAAGCTGCTATATAATATCATGCCTATAGTTAACAGTACTACATTGTACTCTTACAAATTAAGAGGGTGGATCTCATGTTAAATGTTCTAACCAAAATTAAACAAACAAAAAAGGAAGTTCATTCTCATAATTTGTATCATTCTGGTTTAAAATGTAACATTGGGGAGGGACAATTTATGACAATATTTTATACTTACGCTATTTTTACTTAAGAAAGAGAATTGTGTGGTATATTATCTTACAAATTCTTTTACATTATTATCTAGATTCAGTCATTAATTTGACTCACTTATTTAGCATTGGTCTTAACTAGATAATATTTCCAGCAATAAATTCATCCCTCTAAGCTGTGTTTATTTCTCCAGTTGATGCAATAAAGGAAAACAGTTATTTCTAGACTTCCATAGCTAAATATACCTAGCATTAAGAGTAGAAGAAATGGCTGTATATTGCTTTATAAGTACCACTCTGCAGCCCTATACATATTTCCAGCAGTATTTTTTGACAAAAGGTGAACTTTAACCTTTTATATATATCCATTTCCATGGCATATGGTAGCTTTCCCTAAACTCTCACACATACACACACATCCCTTGTAACATTATTTTATCTCTTTAATCTTAAAACCCTCTCTTCTTTTATTGACTATTTCCTTTCAACCAAAAATCATCTCAAGTCTTTTACATATGAAAAATCCTTGGATTTTTGTTGTCCTTTACGACACTTTGATCTGAGGTACATTGCCTGAAACTGTCATCTTCACCTCCTCACTTCCTGTTGTTATCAACCAACTTATAGCCTGATATCTGCTCTCACCCCTCCAATATAACTGTGCTGGCACTTGATACTAATGACCTTTATGCTGCCAAATCCTATAGGTAAACACCTCCAGTTATCACACTAGACTCCTATTAATTTAACATTGTTTATCACTCCCTCCTTTTTGCAATGTCCAATTTTCGTAATATCTGTTATTATCTCATGTGTAGAAGACACTTAATATAATGGCAGGCCTGGTTGCTATCGTTTGGAAGGTCTGCTTACAAGATTGGTCTTCAGCTGGCACAGGGAACTTGGATTTTGGAAGGGTTCCCCACCTAACTTTTTTTTTTTTTTTTTTAGTCAGAGTCTCACTCCGTCGCCTAGGCTGGAACGCAATGGCATGCTCCTGGCCACCCCAGTGTCAACCTGCTGGGCTCTGGCAATCCTTCTGCCTCAGCGTTCCAAGTAGCTGGAGCTACAGACATGCACTACCATGCCTGGCTAATTTTTCATTTATTGTAGAGACAGGTCTCACCAAGTTGCCCGGGCTGGTCTCAAACCCGCGGGCTCAGGCAATCCACTCGCCTCGGCCTCCCAAAGTGCTGGGACGACAGGCTGAGCCACCGAGCCCGGCCCGTCCTAACTGTTAAGATTGGTTCACTGAACCTAAACTATTTTCGGTAACAATGTGGTTTATGCTGAATACCTGCTTTTCTTCAGGGGGTCTGGAATTTTGTCGCATGGTATGCAGAGAACACCTATGTGACCAGGCTCTAACAAAGAAAACCAGGGCATAATTTATTGCCATAAGCACAAGTATACAATGAGTTCTGTGAATCATCCTAGTGAATCACTTAACTTGAAGGTGGTCTTGGTGACTTCCTACCCATTACAGAAATCTCCTATATCTCTGATTGCGCCTTCTTGAACGTGAAGGTTTGTGGGCTCCTGTTAAATATTGACATTCTTTGGGGTTCCAACCTCTGTCCACCAATCCTCCTGTGCAACTTCATTCACCTCATGATTTTAAACTATCATCTATGTGCTAATAATTTCCAGATCTATATTTCCAAGACTGAACTCTTCTTCAGGCTTCAAGTTCCCAAATGCTGAACTTCTGCACAAGTACCTCAAACTCAACATGTATAGAATAAATCTATCATCATTTCCGGTTTCCAGTGATCTGTTCCCTTGTCTACCCCTACCCCAGCTATCTATTTATTCTGCTCCTGCTTTCCTTAAGTTCATGGCAACAAGAGCATGTAGTTTCTCAAGCCAGATTGCTGGAAATCAATCCTATCCCTCCATCAACCTAATCAGTCCATCTTCCATCTTTAAATCACAGCTATTCTTCCTCCTAAATATTTACTGAATCCTTTCCTCCTTCATCTCAACTACAGTACTCTAGTTTCAACCTTCACAACTTACCTAAACTATTTCAATACCTCCTGTCCGATCTTTGCATCTCTGATCTTGCCCTAGTTTATTTCTTTTATTATTATTATTATTATTTGAGTTGGAGTCTCAGGCCAGGCTGGAGAGCAGTGGCAAGCTCATGACCACCCCAGTGTCAAACTGCTGGGCTCCAGTAATCCTTCTGCGTCAGCCTTCCTAGTAGTCGGAACTATAGGCACGTGCTATCACACCCGGCTAATTTTTTAAAATTTTATTTATTGTAGAGACGAGGGCTCACCAAGTTGCCCAGGCTGGTCTTGAACCCGTGGGCTCAGGCAATCCACTCACCCTGGCCTCCCAAAATGCTGTGATAACAGGTTGAGCCACCAAGCCCAGCCTCTACTTTATTTCAATCTTCTCAGTTGCCAGAATGAGTCACTTAAAAATGAAGTTTGACCATGTCATTCTCTGCTTATTATAGCCCTTCAATGGCTTCCTATCACTAAAAAAAGCATAAAAATCCTGGTTCATCATTGTTGTGTATGAGACTCTCCAGTAACACTGAAGCACCTGTAATTTCCTTAAACACATTGTGGTTTCATGGTTCTGTGCCCTTGCTCATGCTATTTTCTTGGCCTAGAATATTCTTCTTAAATTTGTCCCTGGGTTAACATTCAGCCCAGTTTGTAGCCTCAGAAAAGGGATCCAGACACTTTATTCCTCAGAAAATCTAAATGCCCTTTCTTTGTACCTGCCTAGCACATTGTATTATAAATACCCTTATCAAAGCAGTTAACACATTAACACGTTACATTTTCTTTTTGCTAATCTTCCTCAGTGAGACTGTAAATTGAGAGGGGGACTTTCAGTGCCTTATTCATCTTTGATTAAAAGTACCTAAAATTAGAGAAATAATAATTGGTGTTTAAGAAAGACATCATTTTCACTAAACCTGACAACATCTTTAAAGGCTTTGTGAAGCACTGTACCAATGTAACAAAGTATACCAATGAAAGAGAATATCTGAAATTAATAACCTGTATAACTCTTTGGAGAATTCTCAAGTAGTTATATATATATGTATAAACCACAACTTCTTTTATTTAATCTAAGTGCTTCTTATGTATAGGAAGTCTACCCAATATTTATATGACCACCATAAAAAACCTTATGAGATAAATATTATAATATTCATTTTTCAGATGAAGAAACTGAGGCAAGTAAATGTCAAAACTGAATTCAAATTCAAACCTATTTCACTTCGCATTCTGTTATTTTTTAATAAGTTATACAGTTCTAGTTGTCTGTTTTAAAACCAACTTAAGTTTGATTACCTCATCTTCACAGATATCAGTCTTCTTTCCTTTTTTGTCTTCTTTATCTTCTTCATCCTCATCATCTTCATCAGCTTGGTCATCACTGTCATCGTCATCATCATCATCATAATCACTGTCTCCTCCCTTCCTTCTTCGTTTTCGCCCTGGAGTGGGTGTACCCAAGGGATGTTGCTCTTCTCCAAGGTCAATGCCGCCTGAAGTGTCTCTTTTGCCTGTTTTCTTAGCATGAATAATTCTGAGCCTTGGAATATTACAAAAATGATTAAATGGAATAAAAGGCTTTTCACTATACTTTTTAAAGAGCAAAACATGAGTTTTAAGCAAAAATTCTTTACGGCACTTCTTTCACGGTACGCAATATATCAATGTCAATGAAAATTAGAATTAAGGATATATTTTAAATGCTTGCATAAATTACAGAATGTATTAACTTTCATGAGTTATTTTGGATATCTCTCTGGAATTAGAAAATATAAAAAAAAAACCCATGAAAGCTGAAAAGATGAATTCTAACAATGGCCAAGTGATAATTTCTGATCCCATTCTATCTGACTGAATAGATTTCAATTCAAATTACTGCCAGGAAACTATCCCCTTAACATAGAAGTTGAGTTATCTTAGTATGATATTTTCTGGTAGATAGATAATTTTTAATGTTGAATAAATTTTCTTAGAATATGTAAAAGCAAATTTTAATTAGAAAGCAATTGAGAAAAAAAGTGATAGGTCCAAACAGATTCTGTTTGTGATAAAGGCAACCCGATACCAACAACAATCTTAGAAAATGTAATTGCTTGACTTGCTTGAAAGAAAAAAGAAAAAGTGATTTTTTCCTAAGCCTGAAGCATACAAGCTCAATGAATCTCATTATATCTTTTGTCCATTACAAATTCTGGCCCTGAGTTTTGTTAATTTCATATCCCATCTAAACTAAGCACTCCTTTTTCTTTAGACAATGAAAGTTTAAATTCTATCTTTCCAATTCATATGCTTTACTGGGAACTTGTACACAAAGAAAACAGTATATTAATTTTACTAAAACAGGACTTACTTGCGGAGTTTACCTTCTACCACCCATTTATCTCTCCTCAAGTTTGACATGTAATCAATATTCTTGTCGATTTCACTGCCAATGCAAAAATTTATTAAAATATATAAATTAATCCATTTAGGTAATGCATTACACTTTGGTATATAAATTAATGCATTTTTTTGTAAGTAAAAATGATACAATTGACCTTGTGTATATATACATACATGTATGTATGGGTTTATACATACATGCACATATATGTTGAAAAGTAATAATTTCTTTATTGGATGTAACATTAGCATTAGAGCAAAACCTCAATTTCTCAACCAACTCATCTTCGACAAAGCCTCCACCACCAACCTCTGGGGAGACGAGAACCTATTCAGTAAATGGTGTTGGAAAAACTGGCTGATCACATGCAGAAATTTGAAACAGGACCCCTACCTATTCCCATATACAAAAATTAACTCTAAATGGATCACAGACCTAAACATAAAACCTCAAGCTATAAGAACCTTAGAAAATGCAGGAGACACCCTTAGGGAAGTTGGAACTGGCAACCAATTCCTGAGCAAAACCCGAAATACCCTGGCCATAAGAGATAAGATATACAAGTGGGACCACATCAAACTGACAAGTGTCTGCAAAGCCAAAGAAACCATCAAGAAAGTAAGGAGACAGCCCACAGACTGGGAAAAAATATTTGCCAACTCCATGTCTGACAAAGGCCTAACATCTAGGATCTACAAGGAACTCAAACGTGCTGAAAAGAAAAAAACAGACAGCCCCTTTACAAAGTGGGCAAAACATATGAATAGACAGTTCTCAAAAGAAGACAGCCAACAGATAGATGAAAAAATGTTCAGCCTCACTAGTCATCAAGGAGATGCAAATTAAAACTACACTGAGATACCATCTAACTCCAATCAGAATGGCCATCATCAATAACTCAAAAAATAACAGATGCTGGAGAATGTGGCGAAAGGGAACACTTCTACACTGTTGGTGGGAGTGTAAACTAGTACAGCCTCTGTGGAAATCAGTGTGGCAATTCCTAAAAGTTCTAAAAATCGACCTTCCATATGACCCTGCAATCCTCCTACTGGGAATATACCTAGAAGAACACAAATCACTTTATAAAAAAGATACCTGTACACTTATGTTTATCGCAGCCTTGTTCACAATAGCAAGAACATGGAACCAACTGTGCTGCCCATCAGAAGAGGACTGGATTAAAAAAATGTGGTACATATACACAATGGATATTACGCAGTCATAAAGAAGAACAAAATCATGAACTTTGCAGCGACCTGGATGGAATTAGAGTCTATAATACTGAGTGATCTTTCACAGAATCAGAGAACTATCATATCTTCTCACTCATAAGTGGACCACGAACAACTACTGTAATACTATAAGAAAAGGATTGACGGTAGCGGGAAACTGTGGGGGGGGGGACACACACTTCATCAACAAGGGTACTGGTACAATGAATATTTGTATACCTAACCCTGAATTGTACCCCAATTTTAAAGTAAAAAAAATTTAAAAGTTAAAAAAGAAAAGAAAACAAAAAACATTATCATTAGAAAATTCACGATGGTTTCCATCTTTCTACCAATTGCCTTAGAAAGATAGCACTCCAAGTTTTGTTGCATATATTTAAGATGTTATAATTTATAAAATCAAAATAGAAAATCAGAACACACATGGATATTTACATAAGAACACATATACACATATATACATATAATATCAATCTGAGTTTGTGTTTATAAATACCCAAACAGAAACTAAGAATAGGAATAGTATGATATCTGGTGATAGTAATACCTCAAATGTAGAAATATATAACTCAGTCAGGCGCAGTGGCTTATGCTTATACTCCTAGTACTTTAGGAGGCCAAGGAGAGAGGATTGCTTGGGCCCAGGAGTTCCAGACCAGCCTAGGCAACTCATCTCCACACACAAAAAATTAAAAAATAAGCCAAGTGTGGTAGTGTGTGTGTGTAGTCTTAGCTACACAGGAGGCTCAGGTGGAAGGACTGCCTGAGCCCATGAGGTCGAGGCTGTGGTAAGCCATGATTATGCCACTGCACTCCAGCCTGGTGGACAAGAGTGATATCCCCAACTGAAAAAAAAAAAAAGAAAAGAAAAGAAAGAAATGTATGACTCAATATTCAGATTGATTCTTTTATCTAAAAAGTTAAAGGACTAAAAGTAATAATCAAAATCTGTAAAATAATGAATAGCAAGGACAAGATGAACATGAATTTGTTCACAAATCTTGAAATACTAGAGTACATTAGCAACAAGTACTAGGGTGGAGGACCTACTTGGACTCTTAAATAAGAAGAAATACCTTTAGTGATATATAAATTAATACACTGATAAACTAATACTCTAAGGTTGTGTTAGTATGTAATAAAATAAATAATAGGCCAGATAATTCTATGAATGGCTACTAAGCAAAATCAGGTAGTCATTTGTCTTTGAAAGATGTCAAGGAAAGAAAAATTTTGGATTCTTGTAATGACATTACATGCTGGTACCATAGCAAGTAAAAATAAAAAAAATTCTTGTATATAATTAATAAAATTATTAGCATTATTATTTTTGAGTTGGAGTCTCACTGTCACCTAGGCTACAGTGCAGTGGCATGCTCATGGCCACCACAACCTTGACCTGCAGGGCTCAGTTGACCCTTCCACTTCAGCCTTCCAAGTAGCTGGAACCAAAGGCACATGTTTCCATGCCTCGCTAATTTTTTGATTTATTGTAGAGACAAGGTCTTGCCAAGTTTGCCCAGGCTATTTTCGAACCCCTGGGCTCTGGGAATCCTCTCGCCTCCACCTCCCAAAGTACTGGAATTATAGATGTGAGTCACTGCATCCAGCCAACAATTAACAAAATTATTAAACAAAACAGGTGACCACAGCTGACTTATACACAGTATGACCACAAAAGACCACAGCTTACTTACAGACAATATAATCCAAATTTTTAAAAAATACACCACAAGGAAATATATTCAAATGTTGTCAGTGGTCATCTGTAAATGGTAAGATTAAGCGTAATTTTAATTTTATTCTTTGTGCTAGTCTGTAACTTCCAAATTTTGTATTTGTATTATTTTGTGACAAGACAAATTCAAAACAGAAAAGAATCACAGAAAAGCATGGGCACATGCTCACCTCACCACACTCTTGCTGCATGCCAGTTCATTGATCAGGAAAGCCAGGACTGAAGCTTTCTGAGCTGGAGTGTGGGCCTGAAAAGCTTTGGTCTTCAGGCTTTCAGTTAGCTCAGTTTGTCCACAGTGGGCCTCCATAAAAATTTGCAAAATCTCGGAAACATTGTCTCGATTCACACCAACATTCAGCAAATGTTCTCCAAGGGCTGTTTTAGCCTATAAAATTTGGCATTTTTATCAGTTTTAATCATAACCATGTATAAAATAAAAACAGTAAGATTAAAAATACTCATATTATGTGTTCTAGATATTACTGACAGAGCTCTTATTCACATTTTTGATGAAGTAGACATAAAAATAGGCAATGGATGATAAATATTCAAGTACTTTTTATCTTTCTGTTCTCTCTTCAAACCCCTAGTTTAAAGTCAGGCAGGGAGAAGAATATGACTACTCATGGACAGTAGAAATTTAAATAATTGATCAAGTCTTCTCTGACTAAAGAAACTATCCCAAGCTGTTACCAGGTTTTATCTAAACATCTGATCAGTAATGGCAGGGTAGAGAGTTTCAAAAGCATTATTATTATTGTATTTTTGAGCTTTAGAGTATCAAAGGTTTTATCACCTGCTACATTGGACTAGGGAGAAGATGGAGGAAAAATAGGTGCATCTAGAAACTTTTCTCTCTATAATAAAACCCAGCGTAAAGCTGGCTGAAATGTGTATCTTAATTGGAATTAAGATAAATTTGAACTTCTTGAGTATCCACTGAGCAGCACAGTCTTAACATGCTTGTCTGGAGTTGCCTTGATTAGTCTCAGTTAATCACAGTGATTGAGAGAGAACAAAGTATAATTTCAGAAGGCACACACAAGGTCTAATTGCCTTATGAATTATCAATTCACTGTTTTTGATGAATACCATTTGGGTATTTCCTTAAATCAACTTGGTCTTTGCCTACAGCTAGAGAAAAAGAGAGTAAGTTGAGGACAGTGTACATTCCTTAAGCTTTATAACTGGGTTTTTCTATGCCTATACCAAGTGTAGCATGACGCAAATCAATATTTTACTTTGTGAGACATGTGGAAAAATTAGATCAGCACACACAATCCTCTGCTAATATGCTAAAGCTAGCTATCAATGCACTGACAGTATAAACTTAAATGTTTTAAAAAATATTTTGCTTTTTTTTTTTTTTACCTTGTATCCTGTAATTAGACCTGGATCACATACAGCAGCTGAGAGGAGCCTCACAAGCAAGTCTTGTACTTCACCCATGCTGTCCCCTATATTTAGCAATCCCTCTTGAAGAACACTCAGGTTTGGAACATCAATATTCACATCAAAGCCCAAAACTTTACCAAAGTTTCGTAAGAACTGCACCACCATGAGACAGTCTGAAAATGTACTTCCAGAGAGAACAAGTCCTGGAATACGAGGCAACTCTGGCAAAGGCTGGAAATAAAATAATATATAAATAAAACACAATTTCAAAAGCCATGAGTTTGTATCTTCTGAAGTAAAATAAGCTGCGATCTTTTTTTCTCTTGTATTGTACCAGAGATTTTCTTCTGGAATGGTAAATTCCCAGGGGGCATATCTGTAACCTTCATGGTACTAAGCACAGTGTCTTGAACACACTCGTAAGTTACCATAAATAAATTTTGGTTGAATTCAATATAAACTTAGATCTCTGCAAAAGAGACACTAATTTTAATTAATTTACATATTGAGAAAATATTGATTATACAACTGGAACAAAAATTAAATAGCATAAGAAAAAATATTTCAAAACTACTTTACCATGGACATACTTAATAGGGATGTGTGCTGACTTTGACTCATGATGGAGATATTTATAATTCACATTTTTTGGTAGCTCAGAAACTAACAGCATGCATCTGTGAGCTCTACGATTGGAGAAAGTGGTGCCATCTGTGGCTAATGAATGCAGATAAGTTACTAGGTTCACATGATCAAAACCCATGATCCTGAATATGAACCCAGTTATAATGAAAGGTCTTCAGGTTTTCCCGTACTTAGCAAAACATTAATATGAGTTTCAGTATTAAAATAAAAAGCTGTCTCTGTGGCTACTTCTCAGATATGTTCACATATTAACATCTTAATGACTAAATTGCAGTACCAGTTGTCATATACATTTAAAAAATTCAAAACATTAAAAATATTTTTGCTCATGGGTCAAATTTTTAAAAATACTCCATTTTTTCTTTTTTTGAGTCAGGGTCTTACCCTGTTGCTCAAGTTTGAGTGCAGTGGCATGATCACAGCTAACACAGCCTTAACCTCCTGGGCTCAGGTAATGTTTCACCTCAGTCTTCCAAGGAGCTGGGACTACAGGTGTGCACCACCATGCCTGGCTAATATTTTTTACTTATTGTAGAGATGGGGTCTTGTCATTTTCCCAGGCTGGTCTCGAACTTCTGGGCTCAGGCAATCCTCTTGGCCTCCCAAAGTGCTAGGGTTATGAGTGTGAGTCACCACACCTGGCTAAAAACTACTTTAAATTTTAACTGGAAAAAAGGTGACTTACAAATATGTCTATTTATCTGAATTGGTCCCTGTTCAAAAATATTCCTCCACCCTATACTTGCTGGTTAGTACCAAAGATGACTTCTGTTAATATTGTGTAGAAATATAAAACTATGGATAATAGTTTATACCATACAAATCTTTTATACTCCATTTGAAAACCAGTTAATTCCGAGTCTCTCTTTTTCTCAAACAATATGAGACATACACATTTCTGTATAATTTTAAAAATTTACATAAGAAAGCTGATAAAAGTATGGCTTAAAATAAACTTATATATTTGATATAGTGCATATGAGTTAAATGAAAATAAAAGATGCAAGAAAATAAAACTCACTGAGGATTACGAAAACGTGATCACTGTGAGCTTATTAAATGTGTTAACTAACTTATTATATACCCGTTCTGTGGTTAGGAAAATGTAAAGATACCAATGACTAAAACTAGTAAGTATACTTTCATTTGTATTGAGAAGTATTTACACTAAGTAAATAAATAAAATATTAATATCATTTAATCCCCTTTACGGTCCTAAACATTTGCTTTAAGCACTTTAGAAAACATCAAGAGATCACCATTATTTGCATATCAGATGAACATGGCATATAACTAAATACAGATGCTACTGACCAAATATAATAATATATTATGGAACAGTATTATACAGATAATATGTGCTACTGATATAATGTTCTAGAAGTACTAACTTTTTTTTTTAAGTTGGAGTCTTATTCTATCGCCCAGGTTGGGGTGCAGTGGCAAGCTCACAGCCACCGTAGCCTCAACCTGCTGGGCTCAGGCAATCCTTCCTCTTCAGCCTTCCATGTAGCTGGAACTACAGGTGCGTGCCACCATGCCCAGCTAATTTTTTTTTTATTTAGTGTAGAGACGAGGTCTCGTCGTGTTGCTCAGGCAGGTCTCGAACCTGTGGGCTCAGGCAATCCTCCCGCCTCTACCTCCCAAAGTGCTAGGATTACAGGCGTGAGCCACCATGACCAGTAGTACCATATTCTTAACTATGGTCAAAACATAATAGATTTATTCTCAAAAGTATGTGAAATCATACTGGTTGCCAAGATTACTGTGATCTTTCTAAATTTATACTTTTATGTATTTTAGTAATATTACATGTCTGTGAAACACCATAGAAGAAAAAACACATATAAGGTGCTTTGGGTAGACACAGTTTCTTGGCTTTCAGGAGGATAAACAGTATGGATTCTGGAGTTTAAGAAACTGGGGTTTAGGCTGGGCTCGGTGGCTCAGCCTGTAATCCCAGCACTTTGGGAAACAGAGGTGAGTGGATTGCCTGAGCTCGTGGGTTCGAGACCAGCCCGGACAACTTGGCAAGACCTCGTCTCTACAATTAAAAAAAAAAAAATTAGCCGGGCGTGGTAGCACATGCCTGTTGTTCTGGCTACTTGGAAGGCTGAGATAGAAGAACTGCTGGAGTCCAGCAGGTCGACACTGTGCTGGCCGTGAGTGTGCCACTGCACTCCAGCCTGGGCAACGGAGTGAGACTCCAACTCAGGAAAAAAAAAAAAAAGAAAGAAACAGGGGTTTGAATCCAAATTGCCATTTATTAGTGGTATAATTTTGGGAAAGTTCCTTAACTTAGTTTCAGTTTTCTCATCTAGGAATACACACTAACTCTACAGGAGTGTGTGGAGGATTAAATTAGAGAATTCATATAAGTGCTTTTCATAGTGCCAGGCATGTAATAAACATGCTCGATAAAGGCTGGCTTACCATTACTAAGGCACTGAAGGAAGTTATAAATCCTAACTTATTTAAATATCTACTGGGGTATGGAGAAAAGTTAAATTTCCTTTGTCTGATACCTGGGAAGGAACAAAAGAAATGTGGAAATGCTATCTACTTTTATAATTCCTTTTCAACTTCTGCAGTATTTCTGTTTAAATTAAAGAAGATTTGCAGTGCTTCGTTTATATATTAAGAACTACTATTATCAGCACAGGAGCTGCAGAGAGGTTTATTGGTGGCTATCCAGGAGAGGAAAATTGAGCTAGACTTGGAAATGTGTTGCATTAGTTAAAAATGAAAGCCTTTCATAATGGCAGCTCTGGTAAAGAAATCAGGTGAAAAAACTAGAAACATTAAGATTATCAATGAAATGCTTTCTATAACCCCTAAGTTACCTTTTGGTCTGCTAAGCACATGTCTTCATTAGGCTTCTTGAGCTCCTTTGCCATTTCTAATTCTAATCTTCGTTGTTCTAGTTTACGCTCTTTATTTAATCTTTTCTCATCACGTTTTTCTTGTTTCAACCGTTCTTTTTCCTTAAAAAGAAAATTGTTTACATATTCTCCTTAGTCATTATATATACATGTTTGAAAGAACTTTAGTTAAAATTTAAAAAGTGATCAAAGTATTATTTCCATGAGCAGAATTATCTTAGGAAGTTTAGGAATAAACTAAGAATTACATAGCAACAATGACTTATTTTACTTTTCATTACTTTTACTCTTTGAATTTCAAAATAATCTTATCATTGTATATACTTAATATCAACTTAGATTCAACCCAGACCATTATTCGAAATTTGTTTAGTCTTTTGCCAAGTTATAAGAATAAAATACTCATTAATAAAAGCAAATATATAAAATGCAAATGGGTAATGACATATTTTATAAAATAAAGTTAACGAATATTAACACAAATTTTTGTGTGACTCCAGGAAGCAAAGGGGCAATTACACAGGGAAGAAGTAGTACCATGCTTGAAGTTGCAAAAGCAGTTCTTTCAAACCGAATTAGCTAATCTTAGCACATTGTGATGAAATAACAAGATTACTTACCACCGTAGAGACACTTAAAAGAATGTAAAACCAGTTCTGAAGGCAATTCCAAAGCATTAAAAATGTTTTGGTAATGGTAACAATATGGAAATAACTATCTTGTTTCCCTGTTGTAGGGAATGACTTTTTGTTGAAAGAAGTTTAGAGATTTTCTATGATAATACTATTATCATTACTTGTTGGCAAACCTCAATACAATTCTTATTTATTTGGAGGAGAACCAACAGTGGAATCATCAGATAATCCTAATCTACTATCTCTTACATCCTACATACTGCTGATTGGTTTACTTTTGTAGGGCTGACCATACCTCTTCCTTGATTAAAAATCTTTCAATTTTTATCAAAGTAAGGCCCAAGTCCTTCCTTTTGGACTCCAGACTCTCTTCTTTCTCAAGCTTATCTCTCACTTTTATATTCTATGTAGATTTAGAATTCGCTATTCCGGATGAACGCTTGTTTCCTTACTTTTTCATATTGGTTCACTCCAATCAAGAAGCACATTATTCCCATTGTGAATATCAAAATTCTAATTAAACACTCCTACCTCCTCCCTAATACCGATTTCTATTACTTCTCATAGTTCTTTACTATAATTTTAACATAACACTTATTGCTTTCTGTACTCTGTTAGTATTTTTACTCATATCCTATTCATCTTCATTTCAATTACCACTGGTAAGTGAATACCCTGACAGCTGTGAGAGGGAATGGCCAACAGGGAGAAAGAGAGGAGTGAGGTAGAACTTGTACTCAGAGAGCCGAGAAAGCACAATGTGTTTGAAAAAATGCTGGTAGTTTCAAGACCGGAGTGTAGGTTGCAGGTTGAGTAGTTGCTGCATGCACTGAATGCATTCAGAAGATAAGCAAGGATGATATTCTTGGAGTACCAATTTTACCTGTTGATAAGCAATTTTTATCCAATTTAAAAAGCCATGACTATAATATTGAACGGAATGTAAAAGCCACATAAATATTTGGGATAAACTAAAGATTTCCAAGAAATCTTACAAATTTGTGGGTCTGTTATCATAGGATACTTCAGTGGAAACGTGGAGTCTCTTAATTTAAAAAGTTGTGTAAAATTAATATACATTCTGTGATTCTTGTGCAAAATGACTCACAGAGAATCTTCCAAGTTTCCCTTGACTTTCAACGAATATTTAGAATGGCATGTAAAGCCAGTTAAAATCTAGCCCCATACAAGTTCTAGTCTCATATCTCATGGTTATCAATAATGTGACACATCTATGTGGAGAAGGCAATATAACCCATTTGAAGTTCCTACTTAGATGATTTATGATGATGAAGCAACAATGCCATGATGGGTAAGGTTAAAACCTGGCTATCCCTTCTCTGCCTCCCACGCCTAGGTCCTGTTTAGTTACAACATTGTACCTTTTGTGTATGTCATACCCACCACAAAGAATGCATGGCTCCTTGTCCTTCACACAGAATTTGTAGAAAACCTATTTCTAATTCTCCCCATAACTACTTCAGACATTTTAACATTTTTCATTTTTGAGCTTTCATATAACTTATTATACATAGCAATTATTGCATTGTATAACAATTATTTGTTTAAGGTTGATCTCTCCCATTTGAGTGTGAGCTGCTTCTAGAGGGCAGAGAGGCTAACTTATTCATCTGTTTCTTCATGGGCCTATTCAGTACAATTTGCTGGACACCTCAAAAAAGTTTTTAATTATTTTATCTTTTTCTGACTTGCAAACCTGTAACAGGCCAACTTTTCTTTCCCACTAATCTCCCTGGTCTGAATATTGTTCTTATTTGTAAATATAACAGCTATGTGACTGTAATGGATATATTCAGTGTGCCATGGCATATAAAATTACTTCAGCATTAATTTGATGAATGATTAATTCTTCAAATGCAACAAAAATATAGGGTAACATCTGTACTGATTATTCAACATATTCAATAGGTAATTTTTCTTCATTTTAAATATTATTATGTGAACAAACATAACTGATGTCTTTCATTTTCAGCTACAGAATGAGGGGGACACCAAAACACCAGATTTATTTAAAAATTGTGTATTTATCTTTTTTTTTTTCTTCTTTTTTGAGTCAGAGTCTCTGTCACCCAGGCTGGAGTTCAGTAGCATGCTCATAGTCACTGCAGCCTTGACCTGTTGGGCTCAGGTGATCCTTCCATCTCAGTCTTCCAAGTAGCTGAAACCACAGGCATGGTTCCAGCTACTTGGCTAATTTTATGACCCCCGGCTAATTTTGTGACTTATTGTACAGAAGAAGTCTCACCATGCTGCTCAGGCTGGTCTTGAGCCCTTGAGCTCAGGCAATCCTCTCACCTCTGTATCCCAAAGTGCTGGGATTACAGGCATGAGCTACCGTACCTGGCTTAAAAGAAAATTGTGTATTTGTTCTTACATGTTTAAACTTCAGTTACCTTCAAAGTACTCTCTGTTTGATGCTATACACCTATTGAGACACTTTTTCCACAGCTCAAAACAGTTTTTGAATTTATTATTTTTTATGCCTTTTAGTGCTTCTGCTGTTTTTGTTTCCCTATGAGGACTTTTTCATTCAGGGAGACAAAAAAAAAGTCGCTTAGGGAGAGATCAGATGAATAGGGAGGAGGGTAGGGCATGGGGGTCATGCTGTTTTTGGTCAATAACTGCTAAACACTCAGTGAGGTGAGCAGGTTTGCTCATAAATCATCCATCATGAAATGGGCCATTTACATTGAAACAACTTCCCCCCCAAAATTCACTGAAATCAAACACAGCCTCTCACAACGTTATCTGGTACACTAATGCAGATGAGCTCCTAGAACACTTGCCTAGTGGGGGAAGCATGTACTACAAGGAGCTTGTTCTCCCCCAAAAAATTCCGGGGTTTTTTTGGATCCCTCATATGTACCATCCTTGAACCCAAAAGTGGAGTTCAACACATTTACTACGAATATTTAAATTATATTTAGAAATGTAAATATATCTAAAATATATTTCTAACATCTACTCCAACACAATTTCTTAGCCATTTTAATGCCATGTATTGTGATTTGATATGCTTGCAAACAGACTCTTCCATATAAAAATTAAATGTATTTTTTTTTTTTTTTTTTTTGAGTTGGAGTCTCACTCTGTCGCCCAGGCTGGAGTGCAGTGGCACGATCCCGGCCACGGCAGCCTCGACCTGCTGGGTTCAGGCAATCCTTCTGCCTTAGCCTTCCAAGTAGCCAGAACTATAGGTGCGTGCTACCATGCCAGGTTAATTTTTTATTTATTGTAGAAACGAGGTCTCGCCAAGTTGCCCAGGCTGGTCTCGAACCCGTGGGCTCAGGCATTCCACTTGCCTCGGCCTCCCAAAGTGCTGGGATTACAGGCTTGAGGCACCGTGCCCATCCAAATGTATTTACTATTTGACTATTTTTCTAGAAGCTAAAGTTTAAAGTAGCAGTGCATTTTGGACCAAGCATGATGACATGGAAATTTGTGTAGCATCCTCTCTTCTAGATATAATGCTTGGAAGAACAATATATTTATCCACTTTTTTACCTAAGCCTTCTCTTGACACATTAAGCTGCCATATTTGATCCTACATTTGATTTCAATGTTTTGTTTCCATGCCAAACATTACGATTTCGCAAAAGAACTTTCTGATTTCCCAAAGTCTGCTCACAATAGATCTTTGATTTACCAGAGATAAGACTTATTAAACCTATCATAATATGAAGGAGTGTTAAAACATTTTAATATTGATGAAATTACAGGGCAATAAACATACACTGCCTACAAATGACTACAAAACACAGTTCTAGAGGAGTATTTTAGATTAACTATAAATGATTACAAGCAGAGTAGTATGCCTCATCCTAATATATTATTCTTCTTCCTCCCATCCCCACCCAGTTTTCCACATGTTGAAATGCTTACAATAAATGTAGACCTTGGATTATAAAACATTTATAACAACAGTGGCCCATGCCTGTAATCCCAGCACTTTGGGAGGCAGAGGCGAGAGGACTGGCTGAGTCCAGGAGTTTAAGACCAACCTGGGCAGCTTGATAGACCTTGTCTCTACAATAAATTAAAAATTAGTCAGGTGTGGTGGTACATGCCTGTAGTCTTTGCTACCTGCAAGGCTGAGCTGGAAGGATTGCCTGAGCCCAGAAGGTAGAGGCAACATAGTTGAACGTGCGACTGCACTCCAGTCTGAGCAACAGAGTGAGACACTGACTCAAAAAAAAAAAAAAAAGGCATTTATAACAAAACATCTTTTTAATATAATTTATAGTAATAAATTTTTTGTAACAAAATTTTACTAGTATCTTAGTTAAAAAGTTAGTTAAAATTTCATTTCAAAGTTGAAACTTCTGTTGATAGCAAATACGTTAAATATAAATTATCCTAAAATGTCCAAAACACATAGGATGAAAATGTAAAAATCAGGCTTTTTTACTTACATGAAAAGATTACTTTGGAGACTTTAAAGCGTAAATAAATATTTCTACAAGTCTTATAGCACAGTAACAAATATATGAATAAATTTATTCAATTTTAGAAACATGTAAGTTAAAAGACTAAACAATGAGTGTGGTACAGAATGACTCGTTATTGTAAGTTTACAACTTGTAAGATTGCAAAACAGGCCATTTTTAAGAGAGCATGTTGCAAAGATGCCTATGGTTTTGCATTTTATGATTCTACTGGGTCTCTTAGGTGTTTGTTTTGGGCATAATTAGAAGAATACATTTCTTTTGACAGCAACTTGTACTCAAATTTAAAAGACACAAATATAATTTAAGAGACACAGGTATACCTCAGGGTGCACAAAGAATAAAAGTGTAAATAAGATTAATAATACAAGCCATTTATAGAAGACAGAAATAAAGAACAAAAATGATGCTGCTTTATGGATCACATATTGAGTATGAGTACAACATCAGGTTTTTTTTTTAAAGGGCCTGTTATTTCTACATTTTGATTTTACATTTAAAATGTTATAAAAATTAAATTTGTTAAACAAAGTAAAAAAATCATGAATCACACAATTGAAGAAACCCTAAAGGAACTTCTTGTATTATATGCTATAGGTATAAAATAGGGATATTTTAAAAGAATAAAACCTTCCAGTTATCACATTTTCTTAAAACCCACCAAAGTACTACATGAAAAATTTGTACTTACTTTAGATTAACTATCTTTAAATATTATGCAGAATAGCTACTGTTATATGTTTCCTAAATTAAAATGAAAACTGTTAGTAATTCTTTTTTTCTTTTTTTGGAGTTGGAGTCTCACTCTATCACCCAGGCTGAAGTCCAGTGTCACGCTCATGCCCATCCCAGCACCGACCTCTAGGCTCCGGCGGCCCTTCCACCTCAGCCTTCCAAGTAGCCAGGCGTGCACTACCATGTCCAGCTAATTTTTAAAAAAATTTTATTTATTGTAGAGACGAGGTCTCGCCAAGGTGCCCGGGCTGGTCTCAAACCCATGGGTTCAGGCAATCCATTCGTCTCGGCCTCTCAAAGTGCTGGGATTACAGGCTGAGCCACCAAGCCCAGTCTTTTTTTTTTGAGTCTGGATCTCACTCTGTTGCCCAGGCCAGTGTGCAGTCGCCTAATCATAGCTCATGGGAGCCTTAATTTCCTGGGCTCCACTGATCCACCTCAGCATCTTGAGTAGCTAAAATTTTTTTGTAGATATGAGGTTTCGCGCTATGTCGACTAGGCTGATCTTGAACTCCTGGGCTCAAGCAATCCCCCCCACACCCCACCTCGGCCTCCCAAAGTGTTGAGATTACAGGCATGAGTCATTGTACCTGGTCAAAATTGTTAATAATTCTTGAGTTAGACAGAGATTTTTATTATCTAAATAACAATGCTTTCCAAAATCTTCTGTTATATGACACTTAATATTCTATCGAATAGTTAATATAAAATAATTTAACATTTGTTTTTGAAGGCATTTTAATTTTAAAATTGAAATAAATTACATGTGCATAAGTGTTGTTTAAACATATTTACTATGTCTTCAACTGAAAAATGAGTTTGTTTAACATACTGTCTACATGTGCAATTTTACTTTTTATTTTTCACTAAATAATGACTGGTATAAACATAGGATTATGAAGTATTCTCATGACTTGAATCACTGGGGGACTATGCTTTTATTCTGCTTTCAAATTGTTTATTAGATGACTTCTGAAACCTGATACGTTCTTCCATTTTATGGTTTTGTCTCCTAAAGTGCTGACATAGTCATTCTGTGATAGATGCATATTTAAGAACCTTTTGTGGTTTATTGATCTTTGGGGAGACATATAAAAGACTCTGACATTTAAAATGTACAATTACAATTATTATGGCTGATTATTCAGTTAATATGAGTAAAGTGAGTATAAATTTGTGACTGGCATAAGTTTAAAGTTTTTATAACTGTAACAGAAGACTTTAAGTTAAATGTTACTTTCTCATGTTGCTTAAAACAACCTTGTTTTTAGTGATTAGTAATAATGATAGCAGATTTATTTATATTACTTAAATTATACTAGGAAATAATAAGTCATATTCATGAGGCTAAAGACTATTCTGTCTTATGTTATGTAAATATTGATAACTACGATACATACTAATGGCCCTTTAAAATCAATACAACAATTAAGATAATTTGCATAAATCTGAAAAATGTTTAACTAATTATTAATTTATATGAAAAGAAAAACTTTAACAATTAAGATTTCTAAACTTGAGAACCAATAGAGATTTGGGATCTCTTTTCTGTGAAAAATATATTGAAGTAATACCAAATCAAAGAGTTAAGATCAGTGTAGTGTACAGAGACTCACACAATTAATATGTGTCACCTCCTTACTTTGATGGGTGTGGGAGTTTCTTGGAATAATTTCAGATATCATAGGAGATTTTTAATTAACAAGGTGAAGGCAATTTGCTTTTTTAACATCATTCTTTAAACACTACTTATAACATTTGCATTTTTGTTACCTTATATTTCTTTCTTCACAGTCTAATAAAGATCTAAAGGCATTAAAGTTTATAATCAAGAGTTATACATAAGTCAATTAAGAATTTTGAATTGTTCTTGCAAAAGTGTCATCTGGCCTTCATTTTATAATAAAGTTTATTCTTTAAATAGACAATAACAAAAAATAATTACAGATTGGGCTTATTGTTAGGAGGTATCAGGTGGCAGAATATAAAGCCAAGATAAATCCATTAATGACACTTCACTAGTTACATCTCACACAGGTTAAATAATAATGAGGAAATCAGCCGGGTATGGTGGCTCAAGCCTGTAATCCCAGCAATTTGGGAGGCCAAGGTGACAGGATTGCCAGAGCCCACGGGTTTGGGAACAGGCTGGGCAACTTGGCGAGACCTCATTTCTACAATAAATCAAAAAAGTAGCTGAGTGTGGTAGCACATGCCTGTGGTTCCAGCTACTTGTAAGGCTGAGGCATAAAAATCGTCTGAGCCCAGAGGGTCGATGCTGGGGTGACCGTGAGCGTGCTATTGCACTCCAGCCTGGGCGATGGAATGAGACTCCGAAGCAAAAAAAAAAAAAAAAAGAAGAAATGGACAAGTATATATCAGAATGTTTTGTTAATATTGACATACAAGTTTATATAAAAGACTCGGTGAAAGTTTGGATCATCTGTAAAAAACATGTATAAAGTGATTATAAATTTATGACTGGTATATAGTTTAAGGTTTTTGCTTAACTGTTCAGTTTTATCTCTCTGACATGAACTGCATCTTAAATCTTTTTTGTTTTTCCCACAGTATCTAATGCTTGGCACATGAAACTTTAAGAAATTAATACTTAGTTGATCACAGATCTATAGGCACAATTTTAAATTGTGTTTCATTAGAGAAACACAATTTAAAATTAACATGACTGATAAAATTACCCAGTCTTTGAGTCCTGTTTATGGGCCTACAGTTATCAAAGGATAACATTTTTAAGAACTCAATTTTACTTATGAGATTCTTTCAAACATTCTGATCAAGAATTATTTGTGACATGTGGTATTACATTGTTATTTTCAACAATACTTCCTTGAATGTTTGACTTTATAAAAAAAAAAAAACCAGCTGGGCTTGGTGGCTCAGCCTGTAATCCCGCGCTTTGGGAGGCTGAGGTGAGTGGATTGCCTGAGCCCGTGGGTTCGAGACCCGACTGGGCAACTTGGCGAGACCGCATCTCTACAATAAATCAAAAATTAGCCGGGTGTGGTAGCGCGCACCTGTAGTTCCAGCTACTTGGAAGGCTGAGGCGGAAGGATCGCCAGAGCCCAGGAGGTCGAGGCTGCGGTGGCTGGGAGCGGCCACTACACTCCAGTCTGGGTGACAGAGTGAGACTCCAACTCAAAAAAACCCCCCAAAAAACAAAAAAAAACAACTAGAGTAAAATAAAATAAAATTAAAAGATTTTATTATTATACACAAAGAATTATATAGATAGAAAACATAATAATGTACTCATACTTTGATGATTTTGTTTTGTACTTAATGTGTTTTCTTAGTTCCACAGCCACTACTCATTTTAACTCATTCATTCTTTTCACTCATTCAATTACAATTTTGTAAGCACCTAGACACTTGGTTCTATTCAAAACACTAAAGATACAACAGTAAACCAGACAGACAAGAGTCCTGTCTTCATGGGTCTTACAATCTGGGAGGAAACAGACCATAAGCAAGTAAAGAATACTATGATGACAGAATGGGGTAGGTATAAGAAAAAGCAAAATTTGTATGGTAGGAAGGCCTTTTTGACAAGTTAATATTTGATTGGTGACTGGAAAACTATTAGGAACCACTTGAATATTTGGCTGGAAGTATAACAATAGTACAGACCCATTGTTTAAGAATAATATTAGACAAACATGACTGAAATATAGCATATAAGGAACACATTGTATGAGGTAAAGTTGGAGCACTAGGCAAAGGTCAGAGAATGGGGGACTATGACGTCATGGTGAAGAATTTAAGCCTTATTTCAATGAGAAACCATTGAATAGTGTCAGGATAGGATCTGCTTTACTTTTTGAAAAGATCACTCTGGCTCCTTTGTGGACAAGGAATGCTGAGGAAAGCAATGACAGCAGAGAAACCAGACTCCTTAATTATTATGACTGAAATTTTTACTTTACGCATATATGCACATATTTGCTTTATTTTGGCTTAATGTTTGAGCATGGTGGCCTTGCCATTTAACAATAAAATACTTATCCTCAATGTGGGCAGCCCTATGAAGAACTTGCATTGTTGCAAGCTATATAGGCTAATTTTCCTTTAGTTTCTTCTCACTTGATCTGTTGTCTTCATACTTCTAAGTACTTCAGATTTAAGGGTGACTACTGTGTATTCTACTTAGGTTTCTTTTCTCTCAGGATGAAGATAGCTAGGAAAGGGGGAGCTGTACCTGATTTCTGATATCTCTAAGTTTTATTGGAAACAACATACCTGAATCACTCTATTTAGTCAAGGGTATGTCCTTTTTCTCTGAAAAGCGTTTTTGGGCTTTGCTGGATTCTTAGGATATATAATTTCAATTAGCTTTCTTTATCCTGTGGTCACCACCTTCCACTCAATCCATATCTTACCCACCTCTATGCAGCAGCTTTTCCTATCTCTCCCCAGGCCACAGTGCACAAATATGAAAAAACAATGGGATTTGTTCATGTCTTTTGGATCTTTTGGGAACGTCTTTCACCTGGGCATTTACTCCCTCAGATGATCTTATTCTTACTACTTTCTTGGCTCTTCCCTTCTACTAAATCCAGGTTTGCCTGGAGATAATGCCCTCTGGGCTATTATGATTATTCAGTCTTTCTTCTTTAGCTTTCCTCCCTGTCAGGAAAAACCAGAATGAAATGCCCTGCTTCTTTTTATTTTTCCTGGTAAAAAACACAGTTGGGTAGGGAAGACCTTGTCTCTTGAGGGATTTTTCAGGTTTTTTTCCTGAGTTACTAATTGCTCCCTCAGGTTCCATCTCTCCAGAAAGAAGGAAATTAGGCTCCGTGTTCAGGATTGTAATTAATACCCTTCCCTATTCTTCCCATCACCTATTGCTTCCAGAAGAGAATAGAGAGAGCAGCCGGGGCCATTCCTGGAATATGTTACCTCTCTCTTTCCATGGCTATCATTTTTCAGAAATTATGGTTATAATTCTGTGCAGAGATAAATAGATTCAATTACTATATTAGGTATAGAGTGTGTCAATAGGTCTGGATAATCATCAGGTTAGGGGAAAAAAGACAGCAGGAAAAATGTTAGAGCAAAACTTCCATAATGTTAGGAGAGTGACAGAAAGTGGTTGTTGTAAAGTATGTTACATGCTGTAATATATGCTTAGAGGTAATCTATGTCAGTAGTTCTTGACCCTGGCTATTCATCTTGCTAGACCCATTTTACATAGCAAACGCATATGTAGTAAGCAATTTTATGTACTATGTGGTGCCAGGCACTCTTCTGAGAAGTTTATACCCACACACCCACACACTCATTTAATCATCACTTCAACTCTATGAAATAGAAATTAGTATTATCTTCACTTTATAGACGAAATGAATCACAGATAGGTTAACTAATTTGCCGAAGGTCGTATAGCTGGAAAGTACTGAAATCAGAACTCAAATTCAGGTAATCTGGTGACCTTGCATAGGTTTCAAAACAATACACTTATTGTCACTACACAATAAAGATCTATACTGCTAATTTAGACCAGTTTGAGACAAAAGTACTAAAATATAGGCCTTTCAACTTCCAGATTAAATCCTGTCATTTTCATTAATCTTCGCTTATTAAATGCTTATCTCACTTGATAATCCTACAACACTAGGAAGTAAGCAATATTATTTCAATTTTAAAGAAAGAGCTTAAAGAGGTAAAGCAAGTTGGTGGCATGAGAATTCAAGCCTCACAACTCCAAATCTCTGGTTATAATGGCCATACTTCAACTGTTTTCATGCAGAATGTATTCCTGATAACATATATTTTAACCTTTAACTGATTCATATTAAATTCCAAATAAGCTCATTTTGACTTATTGCAATTTTTCTTACTCTGAATTATCTGTTAAAAGTCAATTTTAAGAGAAGTACTTGGGCCTAATTTTACACATAGAATGCTAAAGAATAATTTTTATTCGCGTTTGAATTAGGACACATACGATTTGTCTGTGCATATTGTAAAATTAGTTTTGTGAAACTCTGCTTATAGTAATAGTTATTTTATCCAAACCAATGTCATTCACTACACTGAAAAAGATAATTAAAATCTCAGCCAGGAAAATGAACACATCATACGTTGGAATCCTTCCTACATTCTTCTATGATCTAACACTCAGCTACTATCTCTAACCTTCGGTTTGCTTCTGAAAGCCAGTAAATCACAACAAACTCATACTCTGAGAAATTTACACTTAGAAGAGCCAATGCTTTAGGAAAAAATATTAGCTTATAAGGTAATATTTTCTAGAAATATACACTTACTTCTGCTTTTTTACGAGCTTCCATAGCTTTCATAAGCATCATGTGTTGTCGTCTTCGCTCTCGTTCCTATTAGGCCAGATAAAATTTGGAAGATAACTCAACCACAGTTAACAGTTTGATTTTCAAATGGAAAAACAAAAACAAAAAAACAAAAAACTCAGTATAGCATGTTTAGCATTTATAGACAAGTCACAGTAAATACTAAATAAAGACAAGAATGGCCAGTCTGTGCATGTTTTAGTTCAGGTTTAGAAAGCAAATACAAGAACAATCAAAAGCAAAAAGGTAAAGCAATGAACATGGAGACAGTGTAAACAGAAGCATACAAGATTTACTTATGGTCAGTTGTGATGCTCCTTCAAAAGCTGGCAGAACAAAAAGCATAATGGTTGGCTGGAACAGGTCAGTTACCTTACATCTGCTATTAGAAAAACCACAAATACTTACTATGGCCAATTAAGTTAAAGGTTGTGTTGTTCTTAAATTTTTAGATCAGGCAGAAATTGATTTATAGTCACTTTCACTTCATGATTTTAGAATTGGTTATTTGTATTTCAAGTACAAAACCATTTTGTAAATCCAATAAGCCACCAACAAATTAGAAGTTTTTTGATGCTTTTATATCAATTTCATTAAACTAGTCTTGTTTTATATACAACACCAATGAAATGGGATATTCCTATTTACTGATGTCTGCCACTTGATGCACTATTTAAAGTCACAAAAGTTGCACCATGGGCTACTAAGTGGAATCTAAAAGGCACAATATGAAAATAAGGTAAGTAATAATTTAATTTGATAATGTTATTTATTTTTAAAATAAAAAAATTACATATTTATAGTATTTAATCAATTTTAAGTATATTTGGTCCCTCCAAAGGGATATGTCTACATTTTATCTATGAAACCAGAATATATTTCATATTCTCTCATCAAGCAAACTCAAAATTCCCACTGTATTCAATGGCAGTTTTGTATTGAATGATAGGAGAATATGTGTCATAATTATATCTAATTGTATAGTGATCCAACTTTCCTTGTGACATCAGTAATGTAAATTTTTAGAAAGTAGCCTTATTTAAGGCTTGCACAATTCAATGAGAAATCTTGGAGATGCATCATACTTCTTTATAGACAGACAAGCAGATGTATGCAATGCACTGTGCTGTAAAGCCATGCAGCAGTATGTAATATGACAGCAGCCAGTGCTACACTTTATGCATTGCTATGACAACCATATCACAACCAAATCACAATGCGGTGTTAGATGTACAAAAATAAACATACCCATACCATATCTAGTCTATGCCTCTCCAACTCCTGGTAGAAAGAGTTGGCACAACATTATGAAACAGAAATCACAGAGTCATAAAACCAATTTTTAACCCCCCAAAAGACACCAATACCAAAGCAAGGCAATAAACTGTAAGATGAAAGAAAAACTTAAGCAGAAATTGTATCAGAAATTTTAAAGAAAATATTTTGAAGATTTCCCCCCAAACTGGCTTATACAATATTATAAAATGTACATTTCAACAGTTGTATAACTTATGTATACAGACCTGATGTTTCAGAAGAACAGCTTGTTGTCTTCTCATCTCTTTTTCCTTAAAAATAAGATACTTTTAATATGTGACATTTAGGGAAGATTTCGAACAAGTTAAAAGTATCAAAAGTTCCTTCTTGAGACTAGTTTTCCACTGGGGTTGCACCATATGAAATGATCAATATTCAATTATATTTTACTTATAAAATGTCAACTTAATTTAGTATGCTTCTACCTAATGCTTATATAAACACTGTATGATATAGTAGCAAGGATCTTTCTTCAGCAGCCATTTCAACTTAAAATTCAATGAATGATCTAACAGCATACTTCAATGACACATTCAATGAACTGACTAGCTAGATGGTCAGAGCATATCACATACAATCCACAGATGTATTTTTAAATTATTTTAGACCTTATGCTGTAACCCTCAAATCTACCTGATTAGAATTCTCTCCACTATAAACTCCAAAATATACTCTATAATTAACTTCATTTTTTTCATTTCTTCACACTGTATGAAAGTGGCAAACACTATGTGAGTAGCTTGAGACTTTTTCATGCCCACTTATGACTCACGGCACCACCCCAAGGGGATGGGTCTCAATGCAAGCAATTCTAGGAATGTTGCCAATCTTAATATTTTTATAAAGGTGAAATCTGGATGAAATTAATACTAAGGCAGGCATGAAAAGGGGTAGAAATCTGAAAAATAAAGTAAGAGAGTCTACAGAAAAGATGAACAGTTCCCTGGTTTTCTCAGGTGGTAGCCATTTCCAGTACCAGCAGCCTCACTCATGTGCCCCCTTTCAGTTATCAGTGAAAGGTAAGCAGTGGGTGGGAAAGGAGGGGACAACTATCTTACACTCCATGCCAAGAAATCAAAATGAAAATACCCCAAACATCTGAAGTCAAAATAATTAAAAATGACTAATTTTATTATTGGTAAATAACAGTTGATAAAGTTTGATTTTTGTTTCTGTAGACTTTTCATTTTTAATAGATAAAACAGTTGGTAGGCATTAACAAAGAGAAAGTTATAAGGGGAGAATCAGATGTGAGACGTCTGAAACAGACACAAATGACACACAACATAGGGAGGATCATTCTCATCCAGCAAAACTATATACAGGTGTTAAGCAATAGCTTGCATTTTTGATTTGATGTCTCCTATCACAAAAGCATCACAAAAACCTGCTTAGTAAAATAAAAATATACACACAATATACATACAATTAAAAGCACACATACACATGTATCTGCTAAACATATTTTTAGATAGTTATTTTAAGGAAAGCTATTTTTTCATATAATTGATGCTGGTATAACATATAGTTTTTATTTTTGAAAAATAAAAACTCTGATTCTCATCTAAACTAACCTTTATTCGTTTCTCGGCCTCCAATAATTTGGCATTTGCCGCTTCTTCCTTCTTTTTCTTTTTAGCCTGTGCATGCAAAACAGGTCTCAAAGTCATGCAACAGCACCACTACAACTTGCAAATAATCTCAGACTTGAATGAAGTTACACGCCTCACAGAGTACAAAACAATATGTAACATATATGTAGACAATTACAGATTTTCCCCCAGTTAAAAATATATTTAACATACTAATTTAGTTTATAATTTACAAATTAGCATTAGAATATACAAAAAAATTCGTAGACTTATAAGAATATGACAGTTTTTCTTCTTCTCTGTTAAAAGTCTAAAATAACTGAGTGTTTATGCTATTTTTACCTAAAAATGTAATCATAGGAAAAATAATTTTATGTCATTTATTGTTTTACTAATTTTGAAAGTAAAACATCATCACTGAAAAAGCTTAAAAAACAGAATAGATTTTAAATGACAAAAATTATCTCAAGAATAAATTAGTAACACATTTAAAAATGCACATCAACTTTATTTAAAACTTATGTTTAATACTTGAAAATTTGAGATAAATCCATTATTTGGCTATCCCACTAAATGAAATATATTGTTTAACTTTCCTTATCTCTGCATATCATGGCTAAATTCAAGTGTTGCTTTTTCTAATAGAGTAAAAATGTATAATATTTCATGAAGCATATTTTGAATAGCAAGATCAAGCTATAAAACATGAGTTTCACAATCTCTACATCATTAACTATTAGTTTCATAATGATCTAGTAGCTGTCAATTTGAAATAAAAATATTTTCAATTTGGGAGTTTTAAAATGAACTTGAAATGCGTAAAAAAAAATGTGTATTTCTAAAAGGAGAAAAACCATAAAATAGAAAACCTCAGCTATCTGGAGCGCTCAGGGAATAAATTGTTCAATAAAGCGGCAGTTTCTTTAATAGTGGAGAAGTTATAATAGTTTTAAACATTAAATGTTTATTTTCACCATTTTAGATGGAAATAATCTTGAGACATATGCCTGCTTAGACACAGTACACTAAACATAATTTGGATTTTTCTTGATGACTCAGGGCAATTATTTTGAACATCAGTTATATTGCACAGTTCGAAAGAGTAATGCTTTGGGCTATTAAGGTGTTGAAAATTGCTTGCTATTCAACTAAAAGATTACAGACTGTTGCTAGGCTTTTGAGTTCCCACATATGCTACTTAAAATTTTCTGTATTTTTCCTTGCTGTCTTTCGGCTATTACTTTTGCAGTTGCCAATATATGTCTCCATCCCTATTCTAATCAGCTTGCAGGGAAGAGAGAGATATGCTAGAAACTCAAAACCAATCTGGTAAAACTGTCTGTACACTTAACAATTACTTTAATTTTAACTCTATTCATTAATGTTTGAAGTGAACTTCTGATGAATACATTAATTTGTATGAGTGAGAAAACATGCAGGCAGAAATTTGATTTCTGCAGTCTATAAAATATGACTATATTACTTTAATTATATTAAATTTAAACTTCTACCTCTAGAATTTGCTGAGCTCGAAGTTCTTTTTCCATTCTTATTTGCTGTATTCTCTTAATTTTTTCCTGTAGAAAAAATTAATGATAATTTAAGATAATAAAATAAATTATCTAGGTAAAGCATGTTTGAGTGGAATAAAATAATTTAAGATATAAGTATGAAATTACCAAAGGCTGTCTATAAAAATTTAATTATTTAGTATGATAGCATATATATTTTCATGTCTTAATATGATTTTATAAACTTTCTCATAATAATAAACTTACTCATAGTAAAATACAAATGAAAAATAAATACACATGAACCAGATAAACTCAATACAGATAAACCAGATAAACTATTACAAATAATATTTAGTTTGAAATAAATATAGGACAGAATTGTAGAGGAAACAGTACATCAGGAGTCAGAAAACATACAGCTAGCTCTGGGTTATAGTCATTTACTGAATGATATTGTACAAATAATAACTATTCTTCCATGAAATAGGGAGGAGTGTTTGCCTTTCTTATTTGTCATGATTAAATAAAAACTGCTTTAAAAAGTATGTTGTGACACAATTATAATAGATATTATTAACAATACTTTCCATTTTAACATTTATTTCACATGTCAAATAACATGATACGGCACTATTTTTAACTACTATAATTAGCCTATTTAAAAAATAATTGCCAGGTGTGGTGGCTCACGCCTGTAATTCCAGCACTTTGTGAGGTGGCAGTGTAAAGATTGCCTAAGTTCAGGGGTTTGAGACCAGCCTGGGCAACTTGGTGAGACTGTGTCTCTACAATAAATAAATAAATAAATAAATTAGCCGAGTATGGTGGTGCAAGCCTGTGGTTCCTGCTACTTGGAAGGCTGAGGCGGAAGGATCACCTGGCCTAGCAGGTCAAGGCTGGGGGGGCCATGAGTATGACACTGTACTCCAGCTGAGGCAACAAAGTGAGACCCCAACTCAAAAAAAAAAATCTGTAACATTATTTAAGAATGGATAAATTATAATTTAACATTCCAATTATTTACATGACATAACAAATTGGTATATATATTGCCTTAATTTAATGAACTGTTTATTGAATATGTTTAATAATTTAGTGATCATGTACATTTTGACAAGAATTTACATCTTTAACTTAAAAAATTATCTCATATATAATAAGCACATGGTTGGCAATTTTATGTTCATAAATTTCTTCATAAGTCCCAAATTGGCACTGAGAATAAATACAAGTTTTCAAAAAAACACTCAGTTTTTTAACTTGCAGATTATACTTGTCCTAGAATTTCCAGAGACCACACATTTATACTGCCGTATCTTACATACTTTCTCCAATTTTAGGTTCTAGCTGTTCATTTTGAAGCTATACTTTACTACGTATTGTAACTTATTTCTTTTTTTTGAACACTGATGTTACTGATTCCCTGCAGGGGTCTGCTCCAGGATGATGAGATTTTAGATATTACTGTTCTGATTTCAGAAGACTGAACACATTCCATGACTTTGGTGATCCCATTTTGGTATTTAATATTAATTACAGCATGCCAAAAATAAAAGCCCATTAAGTGTATCTTTTGTGTCATTTTCAGGTCTTAGAAAAGACTGTATCTGATCCACATTTATTTGGATTCGAACTTGAGACATAAGAAAAGAATACTCTTGATCTAATTTTTCTACTTTTATCATTCATAAGGTTATAAGGTGGTTATGTTTTCAAGTTAGCAAGAGTGTTTATTGTCCTCTTATGCATAGAGATAGGTAGAGAATCTTGGGCTTAAGTACACAGTCTAAAGCTTTATCTTAATTGTCCAAATATATATGTGTATACACACACACACACACACACACAAATATATACATATGTATTTGGTAGTGCTGTCATTAACATGTAGCTACACATTATAAAATACAGCTTCACTTTATAATGTTGACTACTCAACCACTGAGATGTTTCCTTTACATATAATATCTTCTTTTTTTTTTTTTTTTTTTTTGAGTTGGAGTCTCACTTTGTCGCCCAGACTGGAGTGCAGTGGCCGCTCCTGGCCACCGCAGACTCAACCTGCTGGGCTCCAGCAATCCTTCCGCCTCAGTCTTCCAAGTAGCTGGAACTACAGGCACTGCTACCATGCCCGACTAATTTTTTGATTTATTGTAGAGATGAGGTCTCGCCAAGTTGCCCAGGAGGGTCTCAAACCCGTGGGCTCAGGCAATCCACTCACTTCAGCCTCCCAAAGTGCGGGATTACAGGCTGAGCCACCGAGCCCAGCTACATATAATATCTTGTTGATCACAAAACAAATCAGAGAAGTTGAAATAATCTTTTTACATTAGAGAAAACTGAAATTCCCAGAGAGCAAATATTGCATCTAAAGTCCAATGGTTAGTAACTACAGAGCCCTGGACAGATTCCAATGCCTGTGTGCCTCCTGCTTCACAATAATGCTTCTGAAACCTTAAAGAAAAAACTGCCTTAAGGACTATCTGGTGATATTTTTGGCCTACTGGGTGAATAAAATAATCAAAACGATGAGAAGTACATATTACTATTTTATTCTAGATCGAATGCTGACTTGAAAATAATAGCTCACCGAGGTGAGGGGATTGCCTGAGCCCACGGGTTTAAGAACAGCCTGGGCAACTTGGCAAGACCTTGTCTCTCCAATAAATAAAAAAATTAGCGGGTGTGGTACCACCTGTCTGTAGTTCTGGCTACTTGTAAGGCTAAGGCTGAAGGATTGCCTGAGCCCAGCAGGTCGATGCTGGGGTGGTGGTGAGTATGCCACTGTACTCCAGCCTGGGCAATGGAGTGAGACTCTAACTCAAGAAAAAAAAAAAAAAAGAAAAGAAAAAGAAAATAATAGTTCTCACATTATGTAATAGACTGTGTGAGTAGACATATTTTATAGTTTGATTTACTTTATTGGCAATAAGGAGTAAGCCAGATGATCTGAGATTAGCCTCAGATAAACATCTTGATAAATATTAAGAACAGTTAATTTGCCTTAATGTTGCTGTAAACTTTGGACCCCAGTGCTTTTCCAATAAGCAGCAAAGACCATGTGGATTTAGGCTGTTGCTACTTTAAGACTTTAGGACCACAAAAGCTGAATTTAAAGGACTGATGGGATTAAATGGGCCTCTATCCATTAGGAAATAGAATAAGCTATTTAAAAATGTATAACAGAAACAGTATTTCACTTAAGAATAAAATATGAACTTATTTTTACATATACACACATATATACCATTCAGTAAATATATCTTAACAAATGCATTCATTAGCCTACCTATTTTAAGACAATTTTACAATGTCTAGCAGTCACAATTAGAAACTAGGAAATCAAGTTTTCAATTGACTACTTCAAATTATGATAAAAGAGTATACCATACTGTGTGATGCGTTATCTTTTAAAAATTGAGCATTTGTTTTGTGCCAGGCACTGTGGTAGGCACTCTACATTTATTATCTCATTTATTCATCATATATTGCAGTTATCTTCCTTTACAATGGAGGAAATAGAGACTTCGCAGTTAAGTCATTCATCTAAGGTCACCAAATTATTAAGTAGCAGAGCCCATATGCAAGTCTAGGTTGCTTGACTACAAACTCTAAATTCTGAATCCCAACTCTATATCACCTTTTTCTAGTCATATTGTATGTATTTAGCATACAATATGTATGTATATGTATTTAGCAGCTATTTATATAACACAATTGATTTCATTTCATACTCAGAACAAATTAAGTGTTGTTTAACATTTTAAAAATAGTACTTTCCCTCTATTTCCTTTCTGTTCTAATGTTAAAGTGAGTGTGTGGAGATGGGAGAGTATACATTCCCATCTTAAATGAAGCTGAATACATTGTCATTTAATTTTAACCCATAAGAAATTAAAAATTACCTCACTTACCTAAACTTAAATTTGGAAAACCACATGGTGGAGGAATATTGTAGACAGAAGACAAAGAACTCTAAATATGCCAAAATAATGCTCTCATTTTTTTGTACTAGCAATTTTCAAGTAACTCTGAAAGCTTTCAGAAGCAATGAGGACAAACCTCATTCTATATGACTTGAATTTAATCGTTTACCAATATTTTCTGTGTTTTAGAACAAGCTTTTTTTAAACTTAAAATCTGAACTTTCAAGCACTATACTTCTTATTCCTTTTTTGAGCCGGAATCTCACTCTGTCACCCAGGCTGAAGTGCAGTCGCATGGTTACAGCTACTATAGCCTCAACCTGCTGGGCACAGGCAATCCTTTCACCTCAGTCTTCCAAGTAGCTGCAACCACAGGTGTGAACCACTAAGCCTGGCTAATTTTTAAAATGTATTTATTGTAGAGGTGGGGTCTTGCCAAATTGCCCCCTGGACTAGAACCCCTGGGCTCAGACAATCTTCTCACTTCCACCTCCCAAAGTGCTGGGATTCCAGGTGTGAGCCATCAAGCCCGGCCCAAGCAATATACTTCATTACTGATACGCTGGTTTTATTTATTTATTTTTGATACTTTAATTTTAAAAGTCTGAAAATTGTTCAATATGTCAACTCATATTCAAAGTCTATCAGGATATTAAAAGTATTTATACAAATCTACTATTTGCTAATTCTTTAAAAATTTGAAAGTAGAAGACTTCATTAAAAACTGAGGTAGAATTTTAACTAATAGATGACAACTTTGAAAATAAGACACACAACATTTATGTGAAATACAGTTATTTAAGAAGTCAAATGGAAATAGACATACAAGTATACTTACAGATCCCCAAAATAAGGCCTGTATTTTAAATATCAACACATAAACATACCTGCTGTTTCATAATCTTTATCTGTTCTTTTTGCTTTCGCTTCTCCTCAGCAGCCATTATTGCTATGATGAGAAACCAAAGTATAAATATCATCAGAAAAGGAATGAAGAAGCCTCTTATGAATTCCCCAATACTCATTCGTCAAGTTTATGTCATCATTTAAATTGCCTACCTTGTTGCTTTTTAGCTTCTTTAGCAACCCGAGCCTGTTCCTGCTTTTGAAGTTTTCTCAAAAGCTTTATTTGTGCTGCTTGCCTGGCTATTTCTGAAAAACACAAAATTTCAAAGAATATTAGTACCAACTTTATATAAATGCTATCCTAAAACAATAACTGTGCGAAAATGGTATCATAAAGGATATAATATTTAAGAAAATTGCCTAAGGTTAGACAGATAGCAAGAAGGAGAATAGTGTGGTAGAAAATGTCATGCTCATTTCCCTTAGAAATTGTCACATTTTTTTCACTGAATATAACCTCATATACAGGACTATATAAAAATGATGTTCTCTTAATTCTCATCAGAGAAGCTCATCTAAGTACATTTTTTTCACATTTCAAGTAAATTGCACTTAGTAGGAAAGTAGCCGCTAACACATAAAAATAGTAATTTAGCTTCAGTCTTGAAGTAACAAAACATATAAAAGCAAGAGAAAAACCTCCAAATAAAACAGAGTTCCCTATCGTCCAAATTTAGTATTTTAATTAGCTATACTAATGGTTAAGTTTCTGAATCCAGCGATTTATGAAGAACAGAAATGAAATCTCCTAAATAAAAAGAATGTTGTCAATGAGTTTTAAGGATAACCTAGTTTTCATAAATTTCAAGGACAAATGTATGAAACTTGGGGAGACAGACATAATGAGTAGTCCCAATTCTTCATTCCTTCCTCTATCCATGTCATTTGCAATATGACTTTGCAGCAATTTCTATCAAGAGGTGGAATATATTTTCCCATCCCTTGATTAAGAATCCATGGTCAAGAGGATGTTAGCAGTTGTGATGAAAGCAGAGCATTAAAGTGTAGGACGGGCTTGGTGGCTCAGCCTGTAATCCCAGCACTTTGGGAGGCTGAGGCAAGTGGACTGCCTGAGGCCCGCAGGTTCAAGACCAGCCTGGGCAACTTGGCGAGACCTCGTCTCTACAATGAATCAAAAATTAGCCGGGCGCGGTAGCATGCGCCTGTAGTTCCAGCTACTTGGAAGGCTGAGGCAGAAGGCTTGCTGAAGCTCAGCAGGTCGACGCGGGGGTGGCCGTGAGTGTGCCACTGCACTCCAGCCTGGGTGAAAGAGTGAGACTCCAACTCAAAAAAAAAGTGTAATTGTACTTTTCTACTTTTACTTGTGTGCCTTGCCCATTACTGAGGACATGATTGAGCTAGGCTGCTGGAGACTGGGAGATAGGGACCAGTTGACCCCACAGATGTGAAAAATTTGGCCAAGATCAGCAGAACTGCTTAATTTCCAGTTAATTCCATCCGTGCACATGATTATCATTTAGCACCGTATGCCACTAAGGTTTGGTAGCTGTTATTGCAGCATTATTGCAGCAATAGGTATAACAAATACAAAAACCCATGTAATGTGATTGCTTTCTTCTGCTGGAAAACTTGGTATGAATATTTCTAATTTTAAAAGTGATGTATCATAATATCACTCAAATTATTTTAGAAAGCACTGCTTTACAGTAGATACCATTTAAAATTTTATAGTTGATGAAGAGTGTAATAAGTCTACATATTATATTAATTGATAACAAATATGATTACTGACACCTGAATCACTTAATCACTAAAAATTTCCACCCTTTATTGAAGAGGTACTATTGTGTTAAATTTACACGACCTTGTTCAATCTTCACAGCTACTTTGTAAGATAAGCAACATTACTGTCCAGCTTACAAATAAAATAACTAAGGCTCATAAGGTTAAATAGCAGAGCCAAGATACAAAACCCAGGTCTTTCTGACTCCATGGTCTATACACTACTATCTCTAAAAATTTCAAAATTTGAATGCTTCAAGATTGTAGCTAAGAATTTAACCCTATATCCTTGCAATGTGCTTGTAATAGCTAAAGTGAAGTTGGTTACTATGGCTAATTATCTAGCATCAAGATTTTAAAAAGAGGAAGGAAGCCAGGCTTGATGGCTCAGCCTGTAATCCCATGCCTTGGGAGGCTGAGGTGAGTGGATTGCCTGAGCCCGCGGGTTCGAGACCCGCCTGGGCAACTTGGTGAGACCTCATCTCTACAATAAATCAAAAATTAGCCAGGCGTGGTAGCGCGCGCCTGTAGTTCCAGCTACTTGGAAGGCTGAGGCGGAAAGATCGCCAGAGTCCAGCAGGTCGAGGCTGCGGTGGCCAGG
>CAUYQG010127906.1:0-16888 GCA_963574415.1 Tarsius wallacei
GTAGCACGCGCCTGTAGTTCCAGCTACTTGGAAGGCTGAGGCGGAAGGATCGCCGGAGCCCAGCAGGTCGAGGCTGCGGTGGCCGGGAGCGGCCACTGCACTCCAGTCTGGGCAACAGAGTGAGACTCCAACTCAAAAAAATATATATTTTTTTTTGTTGGTGTGTAAAAAATAGCATGCTGGCATTTTGATTATGATTCTATTGAATCTATAAATTAATTAATGAAGAAATGACATCTTAACAATATTGAGTCTTCCCATATATAAATATGGAATATCTCTCCATTTATTTGATCTACTAAGATTTCTTTTATCAGAATTTTCTAGATTTTCTTATATAGATTTATACATATTTTGTCAGATTTCAACTTGTTTATTTTTTATGCTGATATATGGTTGTATGTTTTTAATTTTTAAGTTCACTTGTTCATTTCTGGTGTATAGAAAAACCATTGACTTTTGTATATAAAACTTGTATCTGCAGTCTTGCTATAACTGCTTATTTGTTCTAGAGTCATTTTTATTAATTAACTGGGATTTTCTACATAGATAGTCAAGTCATCTGTGAGCAGAGTTTTATTTCTTCCTTCCCAAACTGTTTAGTTTTACTTCTGTTATTTGTCTTATTAGCTAGATCTTCTAGTATTATATTAAATAGGAGTGGTGAGAGAGGACAGCCCATGCCTTCTTCCCAGGCTTAGGAAATGCTTCTATTTTGTTACCATTGAGTATGATGTTAGCTGTAAAAAATTTTTGTTGATTTTTTTCCCCTCAGGTTAAGGAAGTTATCTTTTATTCCTAGTAGGCTGATAGTTTTAATTGAAAACAGATGTGGGATTTTGTCAAGTGATTTTTCTGCATCTATTGATATAATCATGTGATTCTTTTTATCTCTGTTGATAGAATGGAATACATTAAATCATTATGAATGTTGAGCCAGCTTTGCACATCTGAAATACATCTAACTTGGACATATTGTATGTTTGTTTCTAATACATGTTGGATTACTTTATTAATATTTTTTGAGGATGTTTGTGTCTATATGTATTACAAATCTCCGACTACTTTTTTCAATTCTTATAATGTCTTTTCTGGTTTTGATATCATAGTAACACCGGGTTTACACAATGAGTTATTAAGTGTTCTATGTGTTTTACATTTTAGAAGATATTGTAGAATATTGGTATGTTTTCTTCATAAAATGGTGGTAATATTCAGCAGCAAACCCATCTGTGCTTTCTTTTTGAAAGGTTGTTAACTATCAATTTAATTTATTCTAAAAACAAGCTTATTTAGATAATCTATTTCTCCTGATGTGATTTTCCACAAAGTATGTCTTTAAAGAAATTCCATTTATCTAAGTAAATCTAAGTTATTCAATTTGTGAGAATAAAGTTTTTCATAATATTCTTTATTATCCTTTTAATGTTCATGGAATCAGTAGTGATAGTTCCTCTTTATTTTCTGATATTTGTAATTTGTCTTTTGTCTTTTTTCTCTTCCTTAGCTAGACTAGAGTTTAATTAATTTCATTAATCTTTTCACAAAACTAGTTTTGTAAATGGATTACCTCCCAATCAAAAGGCTTAGAGTGGCTAATGGAAAAAATACAGACACACATACACAACAGACAAATGAAGAACCACAACCAAAAATCCTCATAAGACATAGCAATTTTTTTTTTGTCTATAAGATATTCACTCTATATTTAAGGGCACATAGATTGAAAGTAAAGAGTTGACACAAGATACCCCGTGCAAATGACACTCTGAAAAAAGCAGGAGTTGCTATACTTATATCCGACAAAATAGACTATAAGTAAAAAACTATCTCTAGAAATGAAGAAAGTCATTATATAATAAAAGGTGTCAATTCATGCGGAACATATAACAATTATAAATATATAAGCACTCAAAATCAAAACATTTAGACATTTAAAATGGACAAGTCTAAGGGAGATATTGACAATAATACAATAATAGGAGACTTCAGTATTCTATTTTTGATAATTGATTAAACATCTAGACAAAAATCAATACATAATAGTAAACACTGGCAACACTATAGATCAAATGAACCTAACAGATATATTTAGAACTTTCTAGTCACCAGAAGAATATATTTTCTTCAAAAGTACAAATAGAATATTCTCTAAAATAAATTATGTGTTAGATCACAAAATTCGTCTAAACAAATTTAAGATTAAAATAATTTTAAGTTTATTTTCAACTTATAATTAATAACAGCTAGAGATGGGAAAATTTAGAAACACATGGCAACTAAGTAAGACTCTCTTGAATAGCCACTGAGTCAAACAGAAAATCTAAAGGGAATTTTTTAAATCTTTAAAAAAAAAACCCAAATATAAAACATGTCAAAACTTATGGGATGCAGTAAAAGCCATACAAAGAGAGAAATTTGTAGCAATCAGTATTTACACTTAAATTTTAGAAATCTCAAATTAACAATCTAAGTTTACACATCAAGGAACTAGGAAAAAGATAAACTAAGTCCAAAGTCAACAGAGAGAAAACAATAGAGAAAATTAACCAAATATAGAATAAAGAAAACATAGGAAAAAAATTAAGGAAACTAAGAGTTAATTATTTGAAAAGAATAATTGGCAAATTCTAAGACTAAGAGAGAAGACTCATAATTAAATTTAGAAATGAATGAGAAGACATTATAACAGATGACTCAGATACAGACAAAATTATAGAAAACTTTTATGAACACTAGCATATTGGGTAACCTAGAAGAAATGAATAAAGCTGAATCAACAGGTAATAAAAAAATGTGAACTGAACAATAACAAATTAGGAGATTGAATCAGTAATCAAAAGACTCCCAATAAAGAAAAATTCAGAATCATTTAGCTTTATGATTGAATTTTATGAAACATTAAAAGAAAAAATAATAGTAATCCTTTTAAAATTATTTACAAATGTGAAGACAAGCAAAAATTTCCAAACTCATTTAATGTAGCCAACATTACTCTGATATTAAAGCTAGACAAAGTTAGCATGAGAAAAGAGAACTATAGAACAATAATCTTATGAATATAGATGCCAAGATACACGTAAAATATTAGGAAACTGAATTCAACAAACATTAATAAGATTATATACCATGATCATGTGGAATTTTTATTTGTGATATAAGATTGGTTCATCATATGCAAGCCAATCAATGCAATTTACCACATTAACAGAAAGAAAGATTGTTTTAAAGCATGATCATCTTAACATGAACAGAAAAAGCATTTGACAAAACTCAACATTCACTCATAATATAAACGCTCAACAATATAGATAAAAGATAGAATTAATTTAACTCAACAGAGTAAAGACTATTTATAAAAACCCCTCCGTAAGCATAATAATTGATGTGTAAAACCTGAATAGTTTTTCTCTAATATCCAGTATAACGTAAACATGCCTACTTTCATCACTTCTATTTAACATAGTACTAACATTCTAACAGTGGTAAATAGACAAAAAAAGGAACAAAACGTATCCAAATAGGAGAGAACTAAGTAAAATTATCTCTGTTAGCAGATAACATGATCCTATATGTAAAGGACTCTCAAGACTTCATTAAAAAAAAAAAAAAAAAAAACCTTTTTAGAACTAATAAAATTAGTAAAGTTACAGAATTAAAAAACAACACAAACAAATCCATAGCTTTTTTACACAAATGATTAATTATCCAGGAAAAAAATTAAGAAAAGTTTATAAAAAAAAAAAAAGAACAACGTATTTAGGAAAAAATTTAACCTGTAGTGAAAATTTATATACTAAATACCATAAAATATAATGAAAAAAATTGAAGATGACAAAAATGAATGCAAACATATCTGATGGTCATCAAATAAAAACAATTAAAATAGTAAAATATCTATATATCCCAAAATACTATTGACTCAAAATAGTCTCTATCAAAATTTCATGATATTTTTCACAGAAATAGAAAAAAATGCAAAATTCATAAAGACCCACAAGTCTCGAATAGATAAAGAAATCTGGAGAAAGAAAAACAAAACTGGAAGCATCACAGTTCAAAATTTCAAATTATATGGTTTTATTACATTTCTCTATTGATTTCTGATTTCATTTTCATTGATTTCTGCTCATTTAGTTTTATTTTCTTCTCCTTGTTTGAGCATTATATTGTCATTTTCCCCCTTTGGTTCCTAAGATGAAAGCTTGGATAATTGATTTTAGATTTTTTTTTTTTTTTTGAGTATTTGCATTCAATGCTATAAATTTCTCTCTAAGCACTGCTTTTTTTCATCCCACAAATTTTGGTACATTTTATTTAAATTTTCTTTTTGATAAAAATATTTTAAAATTTATTTTGAATTTTCTTTGACGCGTATGTTATTTGCAAATGTATTATTTAATCTATGCAAATTTAAGTTTTTTCCAGCTTTCTTACTGATTTCTAGTTTAATTTCACTACAGTCTGAAAGCATTCTTTGTTTGATTTCTATTTCTTTAAATTTGTTAAAAATGTTTTTTGGCCCAGAATGTGGATAACTTTATTGATTATATAGTTTTAGATATGAGAGGTTTTTATTTTCTTCCCCACATTTTAAATATTTTGCTCCATCTTTTTGTCTGCATTCCTTTGGAAGAGAAGTCCTATTTTTCTGTAGGTATGTTTTTTTCTTTCCCTCTGGCTTTCTTCAAGTTTTTATTTCTTACACTTTTTGTACTTTAAATATGATGTACCTATAAAGATTTTTCACTTGCATTTATTCTTCATTGTTTTCTCTAAACTTCTTGATTTGTTTTTTTGTCAATAATTTTTTAAATCATCGGTCTTTTGTTTCTTTTTATCTTAAAAAAAATTTTTTTTGACATTACATGTGCTACACATTTTGAAACTGGCACATAGTTCTTGAATAGCCTTATTTTTTAAAATTATTTTTTCCACTGTATGTCAATTTTGAAAATTTCCATTGACATATTTTCCATGTCACTGATTTTTTCCTTAGCCATCTTCAGTAAATTTATAAGCAAGTCCATGAAAGGTATAAAAGGCATTCTTTATGTTTGTTACAATGTTTCTTTTACCATTTTCTCAGAAAAACAAAATATATTTTCTTATGCAAAAAATATGTATATGTATATATACTGAAGATATTTTTGTGTTTTGTATATTAAATATTTAGAAGATAGCCAATAACTAAACAATGGGTTGGGTATGGACAAGTGGTTTTGGAACTGCATGCATCAAACTTTACATTTTACCATAAACATCAAGAGAAACCTGGTGACATTACTAACACTCTTCCTGGCAATTTCCGTAGTTTAATCATCCAGTTTGCTGGATACATTTTCTATTTTACACATCACTGCAGATGACTGTGTTGTTAAATTCTCTACCACTAAATAATCAGTATTCCCATTCCTTTAGTTTCTAATAACATTTTCCTTTAAGCCCTCACTGACAGCCTCAAGTCCATCAGCCTTCTGTTCTAGGCACTAGTAACTCACTAGTTCTTTAAGAAGATTGGCTTCAGCTTCTGTTCATTGTCTGATTCTAAAATCCTCCCCTAAATTTAAGTGTAGTAGCAAATCTCCACTTCCGGGTTTCATAGATCTGTATTAGTTCTTTATCTCTGAGTACTTTTACTACCTTATAATGTAGCAGCTTAAAGTATTATAAGTAAATTCATTATTTTACACATTTTTGGTGTGTCAGAAATTCTTTAATAGCTTTTCCGGGTGTTTTAGCTCAGGGTTTCTCATATATTTTTGTCAATATATCAATTCAGGCTGAAGTTACCTGGAAGCTCAACTGGGATTGGAGTATCTGATTCCAACTTGGATCACTCATATGCCTAGTAGTAGACTTTACATTCTTACCACATAGACCTTTCTCTAGGATGCTTGACTGTCTTTAGTTCTTTTTATCTGACTTCTTCCATACAAAATTATATGTATATATACCAAAGTAGGAATCACAATTTTTCAAAAACTAGCTTTGGAAGTGATTCAAAATAATTTCAACAAAATCACGTTGGTTGCATATGTCAATCCTATTCAATGTGAGAGGCAAATGCACCAGGGTGTTAGCACAAGAAGAAAAGGACTGGTGAGGGCCATTTTTGATGCTAGAGCTTCTACACATTTCCATGCTGTCTTTTGTTCAATGTCTGAAAATAGTTGTCTCATATAATTTGTCAGGTTTTCAGTTTTTATTTTATTTTATTTTATTATAGCAGTGGAAATCCTACAGGATAAGTGAAAGGGAAACTATGGGTGCCATTTATTGAAATAAAGAATAATAGGGTTAGGTCATGTTATAGAAAGTAGAACATTTGGACTCATTCTTTTGAAATACTGAACAGTCTTCCAAGTGAGCATTGTACACTGTTTTCAGAAATTCAAGTTTATAGTTCATATAAAAAGTTTGAAGTAAATATAAAAATTTTGGACTCATCAGCATATAAATGAATTTTACAGCCATGGGCTAAATGAGCTCACCTAGGAAAGCAAAGAGATCTGAAGATTGACCTCTTGACATTCCAAAATTTGCAACTTATGAGGAGGAGAAAGTTCTGGAAAGAATACTGCAGAGTAGCAAACAGTAAGGTAGAAAGAAAATAATACTTATGTGTAGTTCATGTAAATGTAAAGAACGTTTTCTTTTCTTTCTTTCTCTTTCCTTCTTTCTTTCTTTCTTTCTTTCTTTCTTTCTTTCTTTCTTTCTTTCTTTCTTTCTCTTTTTTAAAAGAAGAATAGTAAACTGCAAATGCTGACAAGTAAGATGAGGTCTGAGAATTGACTATTGGATTTGAGAAGCAGACTCATAATAATCTTTTTATCCCAAACCCAGTATAACAGTATCAGAAACACATATAAAAAAGTATTTGCTGAATGATTTAAATTTGCTGTTTTGCTGCACAATTTAATAGGTTACTTTCCTTTTCCCCTTCTTTATAATTTCTCATTAAGGAATTGCACTTACCACTGCAGCCCTCTAAACACCTTTCAATTCCAAGTGCTAACTTGGGGAGTCCATCTGCTGTCGCAGCTCAGTGGTGCTAAAGTAAAACTGGCAGGAGAACTGACAACCAGAGAGGCATATTCTGTATAATGTGCTTTTCTTCTGCTTTGGCAAAAATAGAATCTAAACTTTGGCAGGAAATGAAAGAAATTTTGCATTTCAGTTAGCATTCATGCTTCTTACCCCAAAATATAAACTGGGACACCCCCAGGTATATGTTGGAGGATCAAATACTTCTCAACACAGTCAATATTCTTTAAAGCTTTAATTAGAAATAACAAAAGAAGGGATTTGAAATTATTTCCTTGCAATAGCATCAAAATTAAAGCAAGAGGCTTACCCTTATGTGAAAGGCAAGTGTATAGATGCTATAAAAATAATTTTAAAATATTTAGGCTCATAGAAGTGTGCAACTGGGGAGAATGTAAAGTAGCATTTCAATAGGCATGCATTTTTCTCACATAAATCAAGGTCTATGTCGTTCCAAGTGTATTTTCCAAACAATTATACTTCTACTGGTCATTAAAAATAATTTTCCAAACCTTTGCTAATACTATTTATGAAACAAAAGATAAAAACACAAAAACCCACAGTCATACCTAATACTAAGATTTTAAGTTAGTATATCATCAAAATATAGTTGAGAATATCCACTAACTATGAAAAATTGAGTCAAATAGAAAAAAAAATTACCCTTGATCTTCACAGGCCATTATTTCTTGGATTTTTCTCATGAAACAGAAAATCTTCCGAGATAACAAAAAATGTGTATATTTCTCACTGATTTTCTAATGATTTTGAGAATTAGGGCTATATAAACTGAAAAATTAGATAGCACTTTAGATACTCCTTTACCAAAAGTTGAAATCAGTTTCTCTGAGAGTAAAAATTAAAAATAATATTTTCTCTTCTTTCATTGAAAGTTCTGGCTTAGTATATCTGAAGTTGGCTTATGAATATAATTTGAAGGGAAAATAAAAACAAATTAACTTCACTTGGGATAATTCCATGCATAGCTAGTTTAAACTTCTGTTCTATCTCTTTAAAATGGCAGGACATTTTTAACAATTGCATCTTGATTAGTATGTGTGATTTTTACCTCAAAATATAAAGTAGGGCTACTCAGAATGCCATGCCACCATCTTTCTGTATTCTGACAGAGGCCAGAAATTATAATATACATATAAATATTATGTTATACATATTATATATATATATTTGAAGTGTTATTGTGCCATAATAGATTAGGGAAGTTATAGGTTCAATGAAGCAGAGAGAAAGACAGAAGATCAGAAGATCCCTGGAGACAGTTTTAGCTTTTTAAGTATTTAGTCAAATCAGTTTAGAATAAAAACAGATCCAGAGGACAAAAAAAAGATGACTCACATTGTACCAGAGGTGTTCTAAGTAAAAGTTCTGCCAGACCAGAAATGTTCTGAGATCTGTGCATATCAATCTGCTCTTCACAGGATGGTTTGAAAAGGGATTAGATTTGCACAAAAGGTCAACAGACAATAAGAAGAACCATGAATCATGCATGTTGACTAATGCTGGCCAAGAAAGGAACTTGTTCACTAACAAATAAAAATGTAGGCCTAGCGAAGCCTTGCCACATCTAGAAGGATGAGAGGAATAATACAATTTTGAAAAATATCTGATACATCATTTAAAATAAAATTTTCTTTTCTTTTCTTTTTTTTTTGAGTTGGAGTCTCACTCTGTTGCCCAGACTGGAGTGCAGTGGCCGCTCCCGGCCACCGCAGCCTCGACCTGCTGGGCTCCTGCAATCCTTCCGCCTCAGCCTTCCAAGTAGCTGGAACTACAGGCGCGCGCTACCACGCCCAGCTGATTTTTTGATTTATTGTAGAGATGAGGTCTCGCTTGTCCAGGCGGGTCTCGAACCCGCGGGCTCAGGCAATCCACTCACCTCAGCCTCCCAAAGGCGTGGGATTACAGGCTGAGCCACCGAGCCCGGCTTTAAAATAAAATTTTATAAGAATGATATCCAAATGTGTAGTGTATAACATGTATACATACAGACTATATATAATATGAATACATATACAATATACATATATAATATGTGTGTGTATATATATATACTATGTATATATAGCTATACAGCAGCACAATTTATAAAGATAAATTAGGGAATGGATGAGATGAAATGAGATTTGCATAGCTAAGAAAATTTGCAAGATAAATAAAGATACAATAGAAGAAATAAGTCTACATTAGGAGTTGCAAAAAATTTTCAAAGCATATCAGTATCAATAGAGTAGATAATATACAGAATAAACTTGAAATCTCATCCAAGGTTGCAGTTGAAAATGACCAAAAAAACCCCCTGAAAAATATGAGAGAAAAGTTATTAGCTATAAAGGAAAGAGAATATGATGACTATGTGTCATATCTGATGTCCCTAAGCCACCAGAACAATTGTAACAACAGCGATATTTAAATGTTTCTTCATTTACTGGGAGGAGGTGTAGAAAAACACGGTCTAATAGAACCCTCCAGCAATGATCTCCCTATAGGAACACCAAATTGAAGAACTATTCATGCAGGAAAGCAACTTCAGCAAAATTAAAAATCAGGTGAACAATCACCGTACATGTTTTTAATATAATAACAAGGAAAGACGCATTGACAGTGGTAAGAAGGACAATCTTGCATTGCTCACTTCACTTCTCCTTCAACTCCAGGCAGTGATGCTCGCAGTGATGCTCAGAGAAAGAATCTGTGTACTTGGTAGAGGGAGAATAAAGTGACTGTAGGACTTTACTTTGGAACTCAGTGCTGTCCTGTCACAATGGAGCACAGCACTGCCCAGAATTCTGCCAGTGCCCATGGAGGGAAACATTTGCACAGGACCTGTTCTGGAGGGAAATCCTGTACACGAGTGGAAGAAAGCTTAGCCTCTGCTCACGTCACCATCAAAGTGGCCTGGGTTCCAAGTATATTGGACTGGCATCAGGATACAGCAACTTCAGTCTTTGGGCAAGCTACAGCACTGAACTGGTCTTGGAAGCTGAAAACTGGGAATGCGACCCAGAGTGGTGTCAGATGTGGTGGCCAAGGAAGTGCCTGTATCTACCCTCTCCCAGTTCCAGGCAGTGCAGTGTGGCAAAAGTATCCTTCCACTTGGGGAAAAAAGAGAGCTGGAAGAGGACTTTGTTTTGCAACTGGGTGCCTGATCAGTCATGTTAAAATAAAATACTGTATAGAATCCCGCGCCTTGGGAGGCTGAGGTGAGCGGATTGCCTGAGCCCGCGGGTTCGAGACCTGCCTGGGCAATTTGGCGAGACTTCATCTCTACAACAAATCAAAAATTAGCCTGGCGTGGTAGTGCGCGCCTGTGGTTCCAGCTACTTGGAAGGCTGAGGCGGAAGGATCGTGGGAGCCCAGCAGGTCGAGGCTGTGGTGGCCTGGAGCGGCCACCGCACTCCAGTCTGGGCATCAGAGTGAGACTCCAACTCAAAAAAAAAAAAAAAAAAAAAAAGAATACTGAAGCCCCTGATTCCAGACCTTTTCTCATGAATGGCCCACCCTAGGCCAGAAAGGAATCTGCAGCCCTAGTGGGACAGAGAATCTCAACAGGATTCACCACCTACTGACTAAAGTGGAATCTGACCTTGAATAAACAGCAGCAGCCAGGCGGTAGGGGCCTCAAGCTTTGAGTGAACCCTGGTGTTGTGCTGGGTATTGGAGGCCTTAAGCTTTGGTGCCTCCCAGTCAGGTGCCAGGTTTGGTGGCTATGAGAGGGCCCATGTCACCCCTCCCTCACTTTAGACAGTGCTGTGGGGAGAGTTTTTTTGCTTAGAGGAAGAAAAGGCACAGGGGACTTTGTCTTGTAACAGGGTACCAGTTCAGCCACAGTAAAATAAAAAAAAAAAAGCACCAGGCAGAATCCCGAACTCCCAATTCCAGACCTTTCCTCCTGAAGTGTTTCTAGGCTTATTCTTAGCCAGAAGGAATCTCTGTTCTGCTTGGATAGACCCATCCTGATAGGATACATGAACTACAGACTGAAGTGGCCTTGGGCCTTGAATAAGCATCAGTGGCAGCAAGGGAATACTTACCGTGGACCTTGGACAAGCCCCAGTTCTATGCTTGTCTGGAAGGGTGTTGGCTTCAAATGCAACCCAGCATGGTGCCAGCTGTGGTGTCCACACCAGGGCCCGTGTCACCCCCTTCCAGCTGCAGGCACCTCAATGCAAAAAGAAAATCCTTCTATTTGAGGAAAAGAGGGTAGACAGCAAAGGTCTTTGCCCAGGAGCCCAGGGCAAAATAATTCCTTTATTATCCCTAACTCTATTAAGACTATATATCTGGGAGTTTGCAAGTACAATAGAAGAAATATTAAAAGGGAAGCTTATGGCAATAAATACCTACGTTTAAAAAGTAGAAAGTCTTTAAATAAACAACCTAATAATGCATCTTAAAGAACTAGGAGAATAAGAGCCAATCAAACCCAAAGTTATCAGAAGAAAACAAATAATAAAAATCAGAGCAGAAATAAATAAAATTGAGACTAAAAGCATTAAAAAGATCAACAAAATGAAAAGTTAGTTTTATGAAAAGATATGTAAAATAGACAAACATTTAGCCAAACTACGAAGAAAAGACTCAAATAAATAAAATCAGAGGTAAAAAAGGAGATATCACAACAAATAATGCAAAAATTCAAAGGATCATTTATTACAGACCATTTCATTATGAACAACTTTACACTAATAAATTGAAAATCTAGAAGAAATTGATAAATTTCAAGATACATAAAACCTACCAAGACTGAACTATGTAGAAATCAAAGACCTAAATAGACCAGTAACAACTAAAGTGGTAGAATCAATAATAAAAAGTCTCCCATTAAAGAAAAGTCCAGGACCTGATAACTTTACTGCTGAATTCTACCAAATATTTCAAACGAACTAGCACCAATCCTACTCAAAATATTCCAAAAAAAATCAAAGAGGAGGGAATACTTGATAACTCAAGCATTACCTTGGTACCAAAACCAGTCAAAGAGACAACAAAAAGGGAAAACTATAAGCCAATATTTCTGATGAAGTTTGATACAAAAATTCTCAACACAATAACTAACAAACTGGCAAATTGAATTTAGTAACACATTAAAAAGATCATTCATCATGACCAAGTAACATTTATTCCAGGAATGTAGGCATGGTTCAAAATAAACAAATTAATGAATGTGATACATTATATCAGCATAAAGAAAAAAAGATAATCTCAATAGACATAAAAAATATTTGGTAAAATGTTGCCCCTTTCTTATAAAAGCTATTAGCAAACTGAGAATAGAAAGCACATAGCTCAACACAATAAAGGTCATATATAAAAAACCCTAGGTAGATCATACCAAGTGACAATAATCTGAAAGTCTTTCCTCTAAGACTGGAATAAGACAAGGGTGCCCAGTTTCATCATTTTTATTTAACATAATACTGGGAGTCCTATCCAGAGCAATTAAACATTAGAAAGAAAGAGTATCCAAATTGGAATTGAAGTCAGATTATCCTTGTTTGCATACAATGTAATCTTATGTTTTTTTAAAAAAAACTGAAGACTTCCTCAGCATAAAGAAGAACAAAAACACATAATAATTTCAATAAACATAAAAAATATTTGGCAAACTTTGATCCCTTTCTTATAAAAACTATCAGCAAACTGAGAATAGAAGGAACATAGCTCAGCACAATAAAGGCCATATATAAAAAACGCTAGATAGATCATATTGAGTGGAGAAAATCTGAAAGCCTTTCCTCTAAGATCTGGAACAAGACAAGGATACCTAGTTTCACCATTTTTATTTAGCATAATACTGGGAGTCCTATCCAGAGCAATTAAACATGAGAAGGAAATAAAGAGCATCCAAATTAGAATTGAAGAAGTCAATTATCTTTGTTTGCATACAATGTAATCTTATATTAAAAAAAAACTAAAGACTCCTCCAAAAGCTATTAGAATGAATAAACAAATTTAGTACATATGCGGAATAAAAAACAGACTATATACAAACAACAATCTGAATAAGAAACGTGTCTTGTGATTTTATAATTCCATCTGTAATAGCTACAAAAATACTTGGAATAAACTTAATTAAAGAAGTGAAAGATCTCTATAATAAAAACTATAAAATGTTAATTTAAAGAGTGACAAGGACACAAAAATAAAAATATATTTCATGCTCATGGGTTAGAAGAATCGATATTGTTAAAATGTCCATACTACTCAAAGCTATCTACAGATTTAATACAATCTCTATCAAACTACCAATAACAATCTTCACAGTAATAAAGAAAAATCTTAGCATTTATATGGAACAGCAAAGACAGGATTGCCAAAGCAATTCTGAGCAAAAAAGAACAAAGCTGGAGGCACCATATTATATAACTCTAAATTATATAGTAAAGTTATGGTAACCCAAACAACTTGGTACGGGAATAAAAACAGACAAATAGACAGATAGAAAAGAATAGAGAAACTAAAAATACATCTATATATTTACAGTCAACTCATCTCATTTTTGATAAAGTTGCCAAGAACATACATTGGAGAAAGGACAGTCTATTCAACACATGCTGTTTGTAAAGCTGGCTATCCATATACAGATGAATAAAGTTAAACCCCTATCTTTCATTATATTAAAATTAAATCAAAGTAGATTAAACACTAAAATGTAAAATCTGAAGCTATACAACCCCTATAAAAAAACACTGGGAAAATATTTCAGGACATGGGTCTAGGAATGAGTGTTGAGTAAATACAGGCAATCAAATAAAAAATAGACAAAAAGGATCATATCAAGCTAAAAATCGTCTGCACAGCAAAAGAAACACTCAACAAAGTGTATAGACAACCTACCAAATAGAAAATATTTGCAAACTATCCAACTGACAAGGGACTAATAACCAGAATATATAAAAGGATCTTAAACAATTCAGTAACAAAAACCCCAAATGATCTAATTCAAAACTAGGCAAAAGATCTAAATATATATTTCTCAAAAGAAGAAATACAAATAGCCAACAGATATATAAAAAATGCTCAACACCATTAATCTTCAAATAAATGAAAATCAAAATCACAATACGATATCTCACCCTCTTTAAAATGGCTTTTATTACAAAGTAAAGCATAACTGATGCTGGGAAGGATGCAGAGAAAGGAGAACTCCCTCCCACACTGCTGGTGGGAATGTAAATTAGTACAGCCACTATGAAAAACAGTACAGAGGTTCACCAAAAATTAAAAATAGTACCACCATATGATCTAACAACCCCACTGCTGTGTATATATCCAAAAGGCAAAAAAAAAAAAACCCACGATATATCAAACAGACATCTGCACTTTGCGGCACTAGTTATAATAGCCAAGATATGGAATCAATCTGTGTTTATCAATAGATGAATAAAATGTGGTACATGTACACGATGGAATATTATTTAGTCATAATTTGGAATTAAATCCTGTCATTCGCAACATCTTGACAAATATTGCAGAAAGACAAATATTGTATGTTCTTACTCATATGTAAGGAGCTAAGAAAATTGATTTCATGGAGGTAAATAAAATGATGGTTATCAGACACTCAGAAGAATAATGGGGAGAAAAGACTAAAGAAGAATTGATTAATGAGTAAAAAATATAATTAGGTAGTATAAGATTGATGTTTGATAGGTCAGCAGAGTGACCATAGTTACATTAATTGATTGTACATTTTAAAATAATTTGAGAAGTAGATTCTGAATGTTCCCAACACAAAAAAATCTAAACCTTTGAGGTGATTGCTATCCCAACCTGACTTGATCATGACACGTTTTATACCTGTATCTAAATATCACATGTACCCCATAACTATGTAAAACTATTATGTATTGATACAAAATTTTAAACGTTTTTTATATTTCTTAACTAAATTTTGACAAATTCAAACTTTTGTTTTTGTTTTCAGCTCATACTGTTATATGTTGCTGAGTCCCACATTCTGTCTGATATTTTGCTTTCTTTGAACAATAAGTTTAAACATTCCCAAAGTTTTGTTCTAAATTATTTAGTAGATAATTTTCCAGGGGTTACCTAACTTTTAAATCTTCAATATTTATGGCATTCTAATTCAACTTATACATGAATTTTCCATAAGAATTATGTTTTTGTTTGTCTGTTGCTTATTTTGCAGTGTATAAACTGTTACTGAGAACCAATCATTAAAAGATAATATGAGCCAGGCATTCGTGATGGGGGGAGCCTATAGTTTCAGCAACTTGGAAGGCTGAGGCAGAAGGATCTCCTGGATGACAGAATGAGACACCAATTCAGAAAAACAAAAAAATAAAAAAAGATAATATGTTGCCTCCAAACTGCCCACTGTATACATTGAATGCCTATGCGTGTGTGTTTATATGTGTGCGTTTAAATACTTTTTACCACTACCTTATTCACGTTTTCTTAGAAAAGATTTATTTTATTTTTATAGATAAATAATAGTTGTACATATTTTTGAGGTATATAGGATATTTTGATATAAGCATACAATGTGTAATGACAAAATCAAGGTAATTGGGATATTTATCACCTTAAACATTTATCATTTCTGTGTGTTAGCAACATTCCAATTTCAGTTTCAGTTATTTTGAAATATACAATAAATTATTGTTAACTGTAGCTTGTTGGGCTACTGAACGTTAGATTTTATTCTTTTTTCCCTAACTGTGTTTTTTTACCCATTAACCAACAACTCCTTTTGTATTTCACCCTTCATGCTAAAGAAAGGATGCATTTTATGAAACAACTTCTGGCATCTACAAAAGTGATCATATGAATTATTTATTTAGCATATTAAAATGATAATGTATGTATCCAAATGCTAATTTATCCACCCATTTAAATTTATTCAGTCATTTTTTTGTCTTTCTTAATACTACAAGACTGACTTTACAATTGAATGTTTTAGTAGCTACCTTCATTTATTTGATTATTTAAAATGTTCTACATTTTTTGCCATCATTTTTACAGAGAAAGATTTAGTATACACCATGTATTCCTGACACTTCTCCATAGTTGACCAACTTTTTATACTTTAAACTTTACTAAGGCTTAGGTTTATTTCATTTATTTCTAAAAAGAGAGAAATTATTTTATTTATTTCTGAAAAGAGGAGATAATTTTTCCACTTATCATGGATACCCCTGTAATTCAGCCCCATTGGTAGTGCATTTGTCTGAAATTCTTTCCAACTATAGGTTTGTAAACGTTTCTTTACTTAATATATAGGGTGAATACAAATTTTATGTACTTGTAAATGTCTTTGATTATTTCTTTCATGATTATGTATGCATGTGTTCATAGTAGGAGAAAAAATGGGCAAAAAAATGCTCACTCCAAAACAATGGACAGATATCGTTCATGAGATAGCAAATGGGCCTTTATCTTTTTCATCAAATTTTTGTTTCTGAATTTATGTGATAATGGAATTTTTACTTTTCTGCTTAGTAAATTAGATCCATTAAACTTATTTCTCATATCTATTGTTTTAAAAAATACATTGGTTTCATTAAAATTCTAGTTTTATAACTTAAAATGTTTAAAAAATTAATAGCTAATACCAGAAGCGCTTTTAAAGTTTCTTATTTTCAATTGACCAATATATAGGTAAAATTATTTAGTAGTATTGTACTTAGGGTCAAACATTTTTTTTTTCTTTTTTTTTTATCAGTCTATTCTCTAAAATGTTTGACCCAAGCCGGGCTCGGTGGCTCAGCCTGTAATCCCGCGCCTTTGGGAGGCTGAGGTGAGTGGATTGCCTGAGCCCGCGGGTTCGAGACCCGCCTGGGCAACTTGGCGAGAC